>CAJVRN010000046.1:600000-852500 GCA_911728415.1 Lagocephalus sceleratus
TGATTATTATGATTGTCATTTGGTTTCTTTTTGTTGTTTGCTCGTATTTGTTTCTTCATTTGGGTACTTATGGGATTTGATTGTATGGTTTTCTCTCAAACTACTTCATAATTGACATTCTACACTGTAGAATGCATCGATGGTCGAATGTAAAGCGGCACTTCGACACACGAATTCAGTCTTAAAATATATTATATGGCTCTCACTTAAATACATTTCCAAATATTTTGATTTCATGGGTCTCTTACTCAAAAAGGTTCCCAAACCCATTTCTACAGAATAAGAACTAGGGTGTGTCTTATGATAAGAGAGCATTCCTACCAACATGCCTACCGTTCATTAAAACTATATAGTTACTTTGTGGCCATGCCTTTAGATTCTCATCAGTTTTGCCAGTTATGCATATTAAATTGAATTCCTAGTTCTCATATTTCCAACCTAGTGGTCTGTCTTTGAGAAGCTGAGGTTGAATAAAACATTCTCCAGCTGATTTGTTGCTGGTCTGTTTGGTTGCTGGTTTGTGGGTTTCCAGGCTCCCTTTGGTCCAGCATATACTTTGCAAAAACAATGCATTAATAATGTTCATTACCAGAAGATCAGTTTAACAGACTCAAAGGCATCCAGATGCCAAAGCTGCTTGCCTCACTACTGGAGAGGACAGTTAGGGGAACGTGTAATACGCGCCTTTCCCGTAGGGGTGCCAGAGATATTCAGAGGAGGCATTTGGTGAAAAGTATATAGCAGAAGAAGTAGTTATTCACATCTGGATGGCTGACAGGTCGAATTGGGGAGATTAAGGTGGAATGGCCCGCGGTTAGAGGATAAAACTAGAGTTCTAGGCGAGCCGAAAGCGCAAAAATGATGATCGCACAGGCTCGGATAAGGCGGAACCGCCACAGTGCGGCGGAATAACAGTGTCAGAGCACGGAATTCAAATTACTCTCACTAAAACAGAAATATCCAAGTGCGGTGATCAAACCTGTTGAGGCTTTTTTTTTTTTTGGTTCCAGAAATTTGCATAACACACACACACACACACACACACCCACAATCGCCATAATAGAGCATCATACTGTATATCATAATGTATATAGACACTGAAATTGGCTTCGCATCCTCTGATTTGGTAGTTAAGGGAGATCTTAAGGGAAAATAAATCCGCCGTGGGGACTCTTTCTGCACCCTTTGTCCTTTTTTTTGGTCTGGGCCTCTTGTTGATGTCAAAACACTTGAGCATTTTGGGTTAACACATAAACTTAGTCTGACACCCGTTATTACACTGGTGGAACTCGTATTGCTTTTTTTTGTGAAAATGCAGCGACATTTCACTTCTTTTTGTCGCGTCACGCACTTTTGGCCCAGGTAGAAAAGGCAGGTAAACGGCACGCCTGCCTGCAGCCAAAGATGTAAGCTCGGAAATGATGTGAGAACAATTACTATCATAGGTAAAAATAAATAAATAAATAAATACATACATACATACATACATACATACATACATACATACATACATGGGCACTTCTATATTCAGTAATTACTGAAAAAAGTCTATTAAAGATGGACTGATTATTAACTCTCTCTCTCTCTCTCTCTCTCTCTCTCTCTCTCTCTCTCTCTCTCTCTAGGTCTCTCTCTCATCGACACAGCTCCCCTCCCCTTGCTTCACTTCCAGCTGTTGGCACATTCCTCCGCCACTTTGCGATTGTGCGCGTTTGAAAGGGGGTGTCGGTGTGCGAGCGTGTTGTGAATGTGACCCTGGCTTTTGAAGTCAGTCCTCCAGATTGCTGAGGGAATGCTTCCGCACCCAAAAGAGAGCTGTCCGAGCGGAGACAGACCGTATACACACTTTTAAAGAGCGATATTTTAAAAAACCTTTCGCTGCAGTTGCGTCCTTTCCCCCCCCTGCACGATGACAGAAGTCTCCGGTCCCTTTGCGACAATGGTAAGGTCATGTTTATTTGTTGGAAAGCCTAAGAAATTCATGTTATTCAGATTGTTAATGGATGCATTTAAACTGATATTGAAATGAGCCAACAGCTCGGGAGGTGTTACGGTAGTGTTGTACTTTATTGTTTCATTGAATTGAATTATTTAGAAGTGCTCATTTAAGGGTCATTTTTAAGCGTTTTAGGTATTAAAAAAAGCCATGTGTGCATGTGCCATTAGTCGGGTGCTGCGAAAATATGTGGAATTTTAAGATTATCCTGCACATTATAACAGAATACAATGGATGTGCTGTACAAAAGGGACCTAGCATTTGTTAGTTTGTCACATCACATACTAATTTTATATTAAAGTTTTTGTGTGGGGGAATTATTGGTCCTGTGGTCATATTAGAAATGTTTTTCTTTATCCTTGCATAAATAAGCTATGACAAAGGAGCTGTGCAACACACCTGTAGTCTGCTTATGGGGTGTCCTTGCAGCAATATTGACATCCGAATACTGAGAGATTGTAAAATTGCATCTGCCGAGTCTCTCTCAAGAGGAGGACGCAGTCTCAGCTTAATTTTCCAAGTAAGCCAGCTCAGATATCAGACTCAGTGCATCCAAATCTCACACAGGATGTGCTTTTCCTGCTTCCTCTGTAAGCCCTTTTATAACCCACTGCCAGATCTAAAATAACTTACAGCATCTATTTGGCGGCTTGGTCCTCAAACCAGGTTTCTGCAGCAAAGCGCGACGCCTCTGCCCTTCCAATGCGTCCATACAGAAGGACACGGCTCTCAGACAACAGAGCCGTGCTGTCAAAAAACTTTGCCAGCGTGTTTTTCTTTGTCCAACCTCCATTCTAAGCCCATTTCCTCCGCACCGCTTTCTTGTATGTTTATCGGGCATGTGTTAGCTGGACGGTCGAAACGAAGGAGTCAGACCACTGCCAAGCCTGATAAATCTCCCTCATATTTCAAAAGAACTTGTCCAGATCACAATCTTAGTGCCAAATTTGAAGACCTTGATCCATTAAATGCACAAGGAGCATATGGATTTGTACCGACACTTTATGCAGTGGATCTAAAGCATTAGCTATGGCACTGAGTAAGGATAACTGGGGTTATTTATACTAATCTTTAGTTTTAAATGTATATAAAGGCATAAGCTAAAACATTAAATACCATGCTGTACAGTTATCTTGCTAAACAAACATAAGAAAAAGCCTCCATGTTGGCAGTATAGATGTTTTGGGTGTATAATATACACTAGTTACGGAGGTGGAGTGTAGCAATGTCTTTTAACCTTTGTCCCTCTTTCCTATCTGTCCATCTTTGACACGTTAAACTACAGTGTGTTACTAAGGTGACTTCTATAGCCCTCTGTCCTCACTGCCCCCCTTCAGTTCTCTTTCATATCCGAACCTTCAGAAACGTAAATGTCAGTTAATCCCCTGCATATGGCCGTGGAAATAACCTGGGATTTTCCCAAGATATAAACTTTATTAAGAAAGAAACCTATTTTCGAGTCGACTGCACAAGCGGCTTCATTCCTGAGGACGCAAATGGGAGCCTGAGAGAGTTAAGAGTCAGAGAACAATGCCGGCACGTGTTTGTTGTGCGTTAGCAAAGGTTCCAAGGTCAAGTCGAGTTAATAAGCTTACAGAGTTTTCACCAAAACACACACTCGCGTCACAAAAAAACAGACACATCCTGGTTTGGTGTATGGATCAGCGGCTGAGGAAATTACTTGTGTGACACAATAGTTTGTGTTGGGATGTAGCAGTGCATGGGAAGTCACATGGAGACTGCGTATTGATTCTTTGGAAGAAGGATTGTTGGACACAAAGCATGGGGTGAAGTACAGCACAGCAGAAGATGACCCAATTTGAGCTCTGCAGACGGACACAGAGAGACTCTCCATATTAAACAGCATCTGTGGTACAATGGCGGCTTTGTCAGGTGGGAGGAGGAAAGGGTAAATCTGGAATGTAAGGGGAGGGGATATGAGGGAGAGATAAAGGGATGGAGAAAGAGAAGACAGAGCCGCTAGACAAAATAATGGGCAAAGACATTTTCCATTGAAGACCAGAAGGCACCTCAAGAGCATGACGAAAGATGCCAAGCGCATATGACGCGATGGACTCAAGTGGTGCTTTCTTGAGGTTTTTCCACAAAATCCCAGGAAATTTTATGTTTTTGTATTATCTAATAACGGTTCAGCTTATCACCTGCATCGGTTTGGATTTAGATTTAACTGAAAGATGGGAAATTTGGGGAAAGTTTGCCGCTTATTGTCCAGAGTTCAGGTTGTTCCGATGCAGACGGCAGCAACGACGCTGAAGGTAAACCAGCAGATGAAAAACAGACGGGGAGGAAATGCGAAGAGTCTCGACGGAGGCGGCGAGAGAACACAATAAATAAAAGGAGATGATAAGCGAAGGCAGCCTGAGAATGCAGGATGTGCCCTTCTAGGTTTGCGAGGCCTCCTCCACTCCGTGTCCGTCGCCCCTCTCTCTGCATCCTTCGTCTGAGACTCAGCTGTTCCACAGATGGAACGACAGAAAGACGTGGCTCCGCTCCCACGTTCACTGTCATCCAAGTCATTATGACACTGAATGCATAATGGTTTCTGTAGTTATGACCTCAACTTTGCCATAAAAGGAAGGGATTATTATTCATGCTTTGCTATCATTCCTTTCCAAAAGTTGGTGCTGAATTTTCCATTTTTGCCGCTTGGAATGCCTTTGCCAAATTTCCACTGCCCCTAACTATTCTGGTATATTTCCCTATGTACAGTGAGTGATTGTATTGTTTTTTTTTTGTTTTTGTGGGCTCAAGATAGATATGAAATATCAGCTACCAACTTTATTAATTTAACATCCTCTTATAAGTTGGTATATCAACTTATAAGAGGATATCAGATTTACATTAAAAAAAATCCCTTTCATCTTACTCATTGTTTAAGAGATAATATATAGATTATCTTAAAAAAAGAATCTCTTTTCAGTAAAAAAAATAGGGCAACATTACCTGGATTGACCCTTTTGAAGGTACCTAAATACCCCAGATTCCAAGGTTCTGATAGCATCTGTTTTGATGTCCAGAGATTAAGCTTTGGGACAACAGAGCTGAAATCTGGAAATCCGACAGCAAAACACACCGCTGCTTTTGCTTAAGCAAAACAATGCTGACGACTTGTCTTAACCTGCCCAAACTCATGATGATAAAGGCCAGTCGGGGGGGGGTAAGAGAAAGATAAGAATTGAGTATAAATTTAAGAGAACCAGTATGTAAATTATCTGTATTTAAAGAAAAGTTTCAATGAGGTATGGTGTACCAATGAAGTCTTGGTCTCTGCACACTTCTCTGCACCTTCTCCTCCCTGTCTGTGAAGTTAGGCTGATGGTGCCATCACTCACTGAGGGTTGCTTTGTCTACGATAGCAATGGTTAAAAAAAAACAGTGGAATGTGGGTCCTCCTATCTTCACGGTGTTTGGCTTTTATTTCTTATTCAGGTGTGTGTGTGTATTCAGGGGAGGGTGTTTGAACACTCTAAGGGTGTCAAAGCAACAAAGGAAGTGAGTTTGGGGGGGGACAGTGGCGCAGGGTTAGAGTATGGGAACTGACATTAATTTATGCTTCCTAGTGATCAGAGGAAAGAAAAGAAAAAAGGATCACAGAGAGAAAGGCATCAATAAAGGGAACCAAACACAGGAAACAAAAACAGTGAGGATTTGTGGTATAGTGGTGGTTATTTAGCCTACATGAGCTTATAATACTTACAGTATTATAAGCTCATGTAGGTATAATATGATAAAAGTTATAGTTAAAAGTTATATAACAGAAAGAAAAAAAGAAAACTTGTCTGTTTCTTCAGCACTGTAATCTTGTTTTAGTGAGAAATATTTTGCCGACATTCAGGGTGTGTGTGTGTGTAAGTGTTTTCCCCCATAAGTGCACCGCTAATAGATTCATGGCTGTTTTTTCCTGTGCTGAATTGAAGGGTGCAGAGTTTATTCTGACATCGTTTATGAGCTTTTGATTTTTGTTTCCTTTTCATCTCACTCTCTGTTTTCATTCTGCTTTGTAGTTTTCCTGCCAGGCTAATCATGAATTTTCACTTGGAATCCACCTTTTTAGATTAAAGGGTTATCACAGTGAAACTCACTATTGGCCTCTAGAGGCAAAAGTGTGTATTACACCTATGTGAAAGATAAAGTGTTTCTTATTCTGATGTTTTGGGATTTTTTTTTCCAAGTTAAAGAAAATCTTATTACACTTATAATCAATACAACTGGAATCTTACATTTTATAAGTGTCACAGAAATGCATCATTATATATAGTTTTGAACACAGAACTCAATTTCATATTTCAGATATTACAGCAACATAACTGGAGATGTGTGGGAGTCTAATCCACATTTAAGCAATGCTCACCTGTGCCAATATCTGGGCAGCCAGAAATGGACATCAAGTAACATCTTGCAAATTGATGGCCAGTGGCATTGTTTAACTTTGCTGCTGGTTGGCTGAAAGCATATACACACAGAAAATAACAACTGTCTGTTGAATGCCTAACATTTGTCACATGAAAGGAAGTCTTCATATGAAAGTTTTCCAAAGGGAAAATACCACTTAGGAAATGCACACACACACACACACACACACACACACACACACACACACACACACACACAAAAGTTGGGAAGCGGTTGACATTTTCTATAAAAGCAGACGTCCAATAACTGCCAAATGTGTTTGGTTTCAGTCCTGTGTGTGGATGTATGAATATTTTGTGAATCTATTCTTATATTTGTATAGTACAATGTGCAATAAACAAGTGGCAGCCATACCTTATATTTAAATATTTTATAAAAAAAAGAGCCTAAAATGAGGTTCAGTGCTTTCAGTCATTCTGTTAATAATTGCAGGAGTCTGAGATGATGTTCCAGCCAGAGTCTGATCAGATCTCTCCTGCTGAATTGAAGGTGAGAGAAAAGAAGCAAACTGGCTTTCTGAAAATGATTACCATGTTAACAAAATGTTTTTATTTAATTACGAATGACTGTCTCCACTCTGACTGGTGCTTGTAGGCTCCGCCTCTGGATTTGATTGACACCGGGAAGGGAGTGAAGGTCCAAACAGCCAAGCCTCACCTTGTGAGCCTGGGCAGTGGGAGGCTCAGCATTGCGATCACTGTGCTGCCACTCAAAGAAGGTAACAGTGAAGAACACAAGCCGTGGGCATGCATACAGATTCCAGCACAACTGTACATCTCACAATCACAATGGTATTCAACATTATGGAGTCTTTAGCTGGTATAAGAAGTCATGCAATAAGTCAAGAAAAGTAGTCCATAGTCTTCCCTTAACCACGTATATTTACACAAGTTACTGATGCATGTCCCTCGTGACTATTTTTTTATTGCTATTGGGGTGTAAATTATGGCTTGGTGAATGAGATGAGGGCATCAACTCCTCCAACCCAAGCAACAGGCAAATAAAATGGATACGATGTGGTTTTGTAATATTCTGCACACCAAGAATGCTCCAACTGCCATAGGCATGTATTTACCACAGATAGACAATGTGAACTCCAAAGAAGTAAAACTAAACCATGCTGATCATCCACTGCTGGCTTGATGGCTTATGGAGGATCATTTTTTGCTCCAAATAGTGATTTTGTAAAAAAAAAAAAAAAAAAATCTTAATAATCTCGAAAGTATTGAGGAAATACATAATAAGTGAGTCTTGCTCACAAATGAGCTTGTGGGTTTTGGCCCCACCACATGATGACTACATTGAAGGCAGTCGCTCCATTTTTCTACAGCCGTTCTATTCTAATGTTGTTTCAATTCGAGCTGACACCCACAAAAAAAGACAAATGGTGTACTGTTTGCTCACATGCACATGGTGGTGATGGCATGGTGACATAATGGTGGTTTTTGTAATTGCTTTACAGTTTTTTTCGTTGGTTTTTTTTGCCATCATCCATCTGCAAGTTTACATGCCTTTGTCTTGCTCTATTGCACACACACACACACACACACACACACACACACACACACACACGCACAAACACACACACCACTTAAAAAAAGCCTTAAATGACATTACATAGTTCCAGTTCAATTACTCCAAATTAGGGATGTTGAAACCCAGTACTCGAGGGCTGCAGTCCAACCAGGTTTTCCAACCTTCGAGATTGACAACCCTTTCACCTCGTTTCCTACTTGTCTTAGTGAAAGGCATTTTTGGGACCTTTGAGCACTGGGTTCCAAACTCCTGCTTATAAGAAAGATCTATAGTTAATAGAGATAGATACACAGCATATGATGAAGCGAGAGACACTGTTTCTATAATTCTGCAGCCTGCAGATATAAAATGGAACTTAAAAATAAATACTGATTTGTTACCCAAAATGACCTTGTCAACCACTGTTATACTGGTAATCCTTCGTTTACCTTTATTTTACTATTCCATTGATATTTGCAGGTGTGACCCGCATAGGAAGAGACGATGCTCCAGTCCCTCAGGATATCACCATCCAGGGCCCTGGCATCGAGGCAGAACACTGTCTCATCCTCAATGAAGGTTGATGTCACTTCTCTTCCTTCAAGATGGACTCATACTTTTGGCAAGCCTCTAAATTAAGACAGTCATTTTATGTATCCTGACACTTGTTTCCCTTTGATTAAGTATAATAAACTTCTATGGTTTTTGGGCGTGTTTTTTAAAAGCCACTTAATAATAAAATACCACTTAAAAAAGGAAAGCATGAAATTGATTTGCAGTTGAGCACTCTAACAGCGACTCTTTTGCATATAAAACAGGAGGGGTGGTGACTTTGGATCCCTGTGGTCACCTCTGCAGTCTGGATGGAGCACAGGTCACCGTACCCACACCACTCACACAAGGTAAGACCCATCACTCGTTCCATTTCTTCATCCCTGTACCAACATGGAAGTTTAAGAAATAATAAAATAAATGCTCCAATACCAGCAGTTTATCCCTGTTTGATTACCCTTTGAGCCCTTTTACTCCTGAGTCTGGGTCAGATAGACCCATTCAGAAATCAAAATAGTTGTTTTATTAAAACATTATACAACCTGCAGACTTTTTATTCTTCTATAAACGTACACTTATATAATAGTAGGTAGGTAACTAGTATCAAATTCAGGGTCACGATCCCTGTAAAACAAAACTATAACACTGAATCGGCAAATCCATTTAATATGTTTGATTGTATTTTCTTTTACATAGTTTTGAATATTATATAACTTCTGTTCATATGTGCACATGTGTATGAGTGAGAGCGAGGTTTGGTTTATGCTTTAGTAAAGCTGCATTCCTTTCACTGTGTGGATGACTCATGCGGGTTAAAATGGTGCTTTGCGTGAAAATGAAGGGGTGCACAGCACGTTTGGCACATTTCACTTAGAGGTACAAGCGACGTGTTGATCAGAGCACTGCCACATGTTTGTGCATGTGTCTGTTTTGAAGGATGTGATGCATGTGTATCATTGAGGTTTTGGAACCGTGAACTCCAAAATGAGTCACAGCTTACAGCAGCATGCAAAGGATACCATACTCATCACATTTTGTTGCAGTAGACGGCAAAAAAGAAAGCTGGGATGTTTCTTGTCCTTCAGTTCACCCCTGACTATGTTTGTGTCAGCTCTTTGTCTTAAGATAAAATGATCTTTTTCTTTCCTCTTTCTACTACTGGACCCCCTTCAACTGCAAAGTTCTCACAGTTTTCACTACTTTTCCTTGTGTAACAATTTCCACTGTTTTCAAACACTCCTCCCCCGCTCCGAATAGTTCATGCCAGCCCTGTCTGTTCATCCTGTCTGTATGTGCTTTTCTGTTATTCAAGGAATCTTGTGTGGTCTGGTCATTTTACATTAAATATTGACGGGCCTGTTTGTCTTGCCTCTGTGTCTTGCTGATTCAAATATTGACAACACGTTGTTGTAACTACGGATAACGGGATTGACATAGCAGGGGTGAAGAAAAGGACTGCAAGAGACAAAAGGGGTTAAAGTCAAAAGGCATGGTTTAGAAAAAAAACAGGGGGCGGTCATAACTCTCAAGTCGACTTGCAGACACACTTAGAGACTGTATAGAGATGATTATCTAAGTTTAAGAGAGTTGAATTTGTTCGGCTTCTCAGTTTGACCGTGAATTGAGTCTTATTCCAGGCTTATTGTTCTGTAAATAATAGAAACTTTATTATTCACTTTTGTACTCTTCTTGTATTGACAACAAGAACAAGACAGTGCAGCACACACACACACACACACACTGAGGGTCTAATGCTTACAAAATTATTACAGTCACATTCTGCACGTATATATTCTCATAAACTGGAGCCATTTGGGATTAAACACAAACCATTAGGGGTGAATGTTACAGCATTTTCACCAGTTAGTTGACTAAACTCTTTCCTGTCTTTCATACACAAGATCAATGTGTCAAATATTTGCAGATGACAAAACCGTGGCGTCAACCTGAGTAGCCCTGCGGCTTTTTTTTTAAACTGAATGTTTTTTTTCCCCCCATAGCTTCTGCAATGCAACCTTTCCATTACATAGTATTTGGCTTTTAATTAGTTGTGCACATCCACGTCCCCACTTTCCTCCACTTTCTTGGTCCCAAAGAGAGAAATTACCTGATAAACGAACTTAACTAATAAGTACAACAAAATTGTTTTGCACGGTTTTTGTTTAGTCGCTGCGATCAAACAGTTCGGTGGAACAGATCCAAGTCTTTTTAAAGAAAAAAATAGGTTAAATATATGGTATGTAGACAAAGAAAACCTGAGGGGGCGTGTCACAAATACCTCACTGTCTATGAGACGCACCAAGTGCAAATAGGGGTAACAAGGTATTCCTTCTTATTTGACAGGTGTCTTTAGATTTTTCGTGACAGCTTCTATACCTTCACTTTCTTCACAAACACTATAAAGATCGGGTGGAATCCGTCTATTCACGGTATGGAGTGTTTCCCTCCCACTTCTTTCGGTAATGGCGATGCGCCCCCTCCCATGTCCAGTGAGATGGTACGGTCCTGGACGCAGACTTGTGGATGGTAAATCAGGCAACTTTGTGCAGCGCGGAGGGAAGACGGAGAGGACGGGCTCCCCTGGAAGGGAGGCGAACATCCACACGGGGCGGCCGCACACATCCCTAACGTAACCTGTTTAATGCTTCACCCATCTACCAGAAGTTATAGTCATGCATTTTAGCCATTAAGGGCAAAATCGGACTCAAAAGGTTAGTTGATTTCTTGTACTTTGCAACAAAAGTTCTGTCTATCTATCTATCTATCTATCTATCTATCTATCTATCTATCTATCTATCTATCTATCTATCTATCTATCTATCTATCTATCTATCTATCTATCTATTTATGGCATTTAAGTAGGATCTGATCTAAAAGTGATAGTCTTAATGTCATGGAGAGGCCATGGAGAGAAAGAGCAAAGATAAAGGAGAATGAAGGGCATTATATTATCTGTCCAGCGTCCAGCTGACATCATTGATTATTCTTTGATCATCAGGAATGAATGTGATTGGCTGCAGGAGAATACAATGCATGGGTAAGACTGCCATCTGTCATTGATCACTGGGCAGATTTTTAGGGCGAAGCCACTGATCTGATTTGTAATTGCTTTAAGTTAACAGTAGGCTGTAATGTCCTGCTCTGTGTGGCTTATGGCTCAGCGGGACAGCAGGTGGGAATCACTGCTGTTCCTTTCCAAGCCAGCTCCAAAAGCCTCTGGAGTTCTTATTTGCAAGCCAGATGTCAGTGGTAGTTGGATGTCGGTACCATTTAGATGTAAATGAACTTAGTGCCTCAGTCACACATTGGGTGACACATTCACAGGCTGGTGCGAGCGCATGTGAGGAAAAAGAAGTAGCCCGAGGCAATGAGGACAGGCTGGTGAGGATACCTGACACCTGAAAACAAATCCTGTCTTATTGTTCTCTGCAGTGTTGTGTTCGCAGGCCTGCCTTTTTTTTCGCTACCTGTAGCACATTTTTTTATCTTTAAGTTGCACTTCATAAGATTAGGTGAATAGTAAATATGCACGTCGTTATCAGTTTTAAAGATACCTTTGTTTTTTTCCTTTTTGATTGATTGGTTTTATCCACATTCCAGTCAGTATCTGGGAGTAGGATGGGTTGATGCTTTGGGGAGAACGGCTGAGATGAAACAGAGAAGATTTCGTTTGAGCCTCGCTGGAGCCATTTTAATATGATTCAGAGACACAAAGATGAATAGAAAAAGTGAGATCACCACCTCTCTTGAGAAAGATTTGGCTGCTGCTTTTTTTTTTTTTTTTTAAATGACGTTACCATTTGACCTCTGTACCCCAGAGAGGGCTAATTTGTGGTTTTTGAGGCCAGTTTACACTCCCCCCGGGACTGTGTGTATGTGCATCATTTCTGAGTGAGTAAATTCTGATTTATTTCACTTCAACAGAGGTGATCATTGCAATAAGGTGGAGGGTAATCTTGACCTTATTTCTGACTGTGGTTGGAGATTCTTGAATTGTGATCACTTGTCAAATGTAGAGTGTTAGAATGGGTTTGTTTTTCTTTCCCAATTCACTTTATCTATTCCTTTATTTATATTAACCCAACAGTGGAACAGATTGAGTTCTTCCGTCTATAACATTGCGGTAACGTGTCATTTGGTTGACTCAGATCTACATATATGGGGTTGAAGAATTAGCTCCAGACACGATAAACCTTAGTACATCTGTGTTCTCAAAGGCTCTGAGGTCTGACTTTGTAGATTGTGAACTTTTACATGATCCCATGAACGTACTGTCAAACACATATCTATGTTTGTTGGTTTTTTTAAGAGGGAATGGATCTCTTTGTGTGGCTTTGTTTTATTGGCTAATATGCTTTGGTATGGAAGGCAGTCAGCGGACTTTTAAAAGGCTGAGGGGGGGATTGTTAAAAATAAACCATAATAACGAAACAAGGGGAAATTGGATCATTAGTTTTTGTGTCTTAGAACATACAGTTCTGTGCACATGTTCTGTTTTGTATTTATTTATGTTTAAAAACAGGAAGGATTAGAGGATTAGGGCTTTTTTTTTGTTGCCCAAGGAACAGAAATTAGGACGCCACCGGTGGATTGCAAACAAATCAGGTTGACACACTTCAGCATCTATTTTAAAGGTGGCATATGGTGAGGCCGTTGAGGGTAGGAAATTAGATTTTTACAAGGGCTCACTGCTGTTTGTGTGTGTACCTTTGTGCCAGATTCTGTGTGTCGTTGTGAGCAATTAGATAGATGCTGTTGGATAACACGTTTACACACAGTTACACACTTATACCCTGTACTTTGATGACACAGACTAACATCACTCATGCCTGACAATAGAAACACATAATTAGTCTTGCTCACACTAGCTTTGTGTATAATACCCGTCTTTTGTGCAGAGAACAAGCTCCTTGATTTCTCCGCGGCGTATCAGCTGCCTCACTGTTTTTTGCCCAAACCTGTTAGGTTGTGTTTGTATGAGTATGCCTTAGAAAGGTGCAAAGTCCAGCTGTGTAGACTCAACAATTTTTTGTACTCTGTTTTCATGTCCTAGTTCCTCTAGTACAGCACAAAAGTCTCACTGTTGTGAAAAGGAAAGCTCTTTGGGCATTTTAAGGTAATGTCTAGACAGGTTTGATATTTTTTTTTAACTTATCCATACATCAACAATATGGTTAATTTGGTATTTCTATGTATTTTTGCAATTCATATGAATCTAAATTGTTCAGAAAACATGGATAAGACTTTTTTTTCCATTCAGTCTTTTTTCCCTTTTGCTCTCTCGCTATCCTGTTCTTGCCTCAGTGGTTGTGTCTGACCTCAAATCCAAGGAATCTGAAACCAACAGAGCTGGTCAACACGGATGGCTCACTGTCATATTTGTCTGAACTGTCTTCCTGGGTGAAAGATCAAAATGAGAAAGCTGTGGTGTTTTCCTGTCCTCTGTCCGCCTCTTCCAAGTGTGCATTGGCCCGGTTTTCTCCCCTTTTCCGACAGTAGATGTCCCCGTGCGTTTCAAGCCCTGACCATCTCTCTTACTTCCCCTCTGAGATATTTGGACAGCTGTGGCTGAATGTGTGTATTACAGAGGTTGTGACCCTGACATCTTGTTTAATACCTGGCCCTCTCAGCTTAATTGATGGCCAGAGTAAACACGGCCATCTGCAGTAATCTG
Organism: Lagocephalus sceleratus; assembly: GCA_911728415.1. Lineage (NCBI taxonomy): Eukaryota > Metazoa > Chordata > Actinopteri > Tetraodontiformes > Tetraodontidae > Lagocephalus > Lagocephalus sceleratus. The sequence goes on from CAJVRN010000046.1 coordinate 614,172, forward strand.
GCTCCGTGCAAGCGCGTGTCTAGCTGTGAATAAACACGCGCGGTTCACACAAATTTAAAGCTGTACTTAGAAAAGCAGAAGTCTATAATTTCTTCTTAATGTTTTTGTTTTTTTCTTTTCCAGGTTATTCCCTGTGTCTCGGTAAATCCTACTTCTTCCGATTCAACCACCCCGAGGAGGCCAGCAGAATGAAGAGCATGCTTCCACCAAAGAGCCCTGTGTCTGCTTTGGCTTATAACACAGGTGGAGTACACACACCCATAGGGAGATGGTCTGTGGTAAACCTGTTCCCTGACCTTTGACCCGCACTTGAACCCCTTCCTTTGTTCTTCTTTGCCGCCTTTGTTCTTGACCCCTCCCACCCCCCCCTTTCAATCAACTTTTTGCTTGTTTTTCCCTCATAACTGTTCCCATTCTTAAGTGTGAATCTCAATGTTCCAATATAACCACCACAGAGATGTGGGAGGTATTAAGAGTTTGGTCTTTGGAGGCAGGTACGGTAATATTTCTTTCTGTCTTTTCAGATGTCTTTTCCAAACATATGCTCTCACTGTCGCACACATGCTGAAGCTTAAACCTAAAGCACGTTGAAACGCTCGTGTAATATGTTGCCTCCTGGTCCAGATGGACTCTGTTTTCTCTGTTTTAGTTTCAGCGATTAATTGAGCTGCTTGAAAGATGTTTGTCTGTTCCTACGCCATAATCTGCAGGACCCCCCCTCCCAATCTTCCATATTGCCAAGATTCACACCCTCTCGAATGCAAACGAAAGTGAAAACTACCACGAAAGCTACAATAAAAAGCAGGGCATAGATGAGAACAGGCAAGAGGTGATGCACGCCAGGGCTGCAGGATAAATCTGCCCATGTATGGACACAAATGTGTGTGTGCGTGTGTGAGTGTGTGATCTTATGATGCCTATAATTTTATGCCCTGTTTCTCTCAACCATGTAAGGTTTTTTTCCCTCACACTTGCCCATATTCACCTCATCCGCTTTTAATAGTTATTGAATATTTTACTCGTGTATTTTTGAGGCCCTACTTTTGTCTACCGTTGGAAGGATTTTTTTTCTGTGTAGGGATGTGTAACACTTAAACACTGGGTGGTCTTGGCTTGAACATTATAGCACCTCCTTTTCCACATAAACCCAAAGACACACTAAAAACATTGGGTAATTTTTTTTACATGCTGTTTTATCCTAAGTGCTTTTGAAGATATTAAGGAAGACTTTATTTTCATATCCTTTGTAGAATTTTGCAACAAGTGCCATTATTTAAAAATACTTGCGGGGACATCAGCAATATTTTACAAAGAGTAAAAACAGATTGTGGAGTTAAAACAGATTGCGGCTCATTTGTCGTTTTTAGTAGGAAGTAAGTAAAAACCGGCTACGTTGGGCTTTGTGGAGCTCCCCCACACTGCTGAAAAGGCTAAATAAAAGGCTTTAGGAAGGGCGGGGAGCCTCTTGAGGGTCTTCCAGTACATTTTTTTGGTCGTTTTCATTTCCCAAATGCTGACTCTGAGCAGCTGAACTCAAGTCAAGAAAGAAAAAAACAAAACATTTGTCTTTGATATAATGGATGGCTTTGTGGATACATTTGCATTCGGTTTGTGCGTGTGAGGTCGAAGCCAATTCTGAGTGATTTGTTCTACTAATAGCTTTAAATTCAGGTACATACTTCTTCCTCTCTCTTCTTTGCCACAGGGAACGACAGTGTATTGTGGCCCCCTACACAGAAGGGCTGGAAGCCCACCCAGGTCACCGTCTGTCCAGCCCCCCCCTTCCATCAGGAAAGAGATATGGGACCATTGAGACTATCAGAACGAAGGACAGATTCTTCTCCAGAATCTGTAGCCTAAACCTTCCCCCATGCACCACCTCCCCACACCCCCAGTTGCTGGAGACTGATCCTCTACCACCCCCCACACCCCCTAATGCACCGTTCATTTTCCAAGAAGTACTGGGAAGCTGATAATACTAATTGGAGTAATGGAAAATGCTCAGTCGCCCCAGATTTGGTGCTTAGTGCGGTGGTGGTGGAGCAGGTCTGTGAGTTGAAATTTAGGGGTTCTGGTGGTGGACAGCTTTGGGAGGGAGGAGAAGGAAGTGCTGTTGTTTGACAGGGAGCCAGGGGAGATTCATGCAGATGGGGTTGATGAGGCGGGTTGTATAGTTTTGTATATACTGGGGTTTATTGAGGAGTGTAAATGGAGGCCTTAGTAAATGCTGCTGCAATTTTCCAGTCTGGATATGAGGAATGCATGGATCAAAGTTTCAGTGGACGGAGGGAGACGGGGCTTTTTTTGGTTTTTCCGCAAAGGGAGTTTGATTTGAAGTCCTGGTTCATGTGTTATGACGGGTCAGTGTCCATTGTGATACCTAGATGGTCATCTATGTTAAGAATGTAACCGGTTAACTGTCATATATCAAGGTTAATGGAGCAAACCAAGTCGAGAAGACTTGACCAAGGCTTTGTGTGGAGAGGTCAATGTGTTGAGTTAGGGCAGTGCATTTTTTTTCGGGTGGAAAGTGAAAAATACTCCAGGAGTTTGGTCCACATCTCAGTGGGTTTATCCCAGTTTTCGCAGTTACTTCAATGTTTTCTGTCTGGATTTATTTACTCTCCTTCATCTTTCTCCCACCTACAGATTACCAAAAATTTAGCAGCGATTATAGCCATTCAGTGGTGGGTGGGACCAGTAGCGCTCGAGGCATGAGATCAGCCTCCGAACTCCGAGATTTGATGGACACCCTGCAGCGCAAGAAGATTGCTCTGGAGAACAGCCTCAGAGCCAACGGCAACGCCAACCCGTCCTACTTCAGCGTGACACAGGTCAGCCGTGATTCTACTCGGCTTCGGTATTTATTACTCTGCTTTCCATGTCAACGTTTAAACACAGCTTGCTTTCTGTGGACTTAGCCTGGATCCTTTCTGTGACCCTAACATGTGTAATTATGGTTTACTCTTAATCTAGAAGTCCAAACATCGGTTAGCAGGATTCATTCTTCAGTGCATTCAAGAATTGATCTCTCAGCTTTACTCTTACTATGCACTCCTTTTTTAAACTTGAAATGGTAATTTAATTCTCAAATTGGAAGAAGTTGTGGTGATGTATAGTTGGATTTATAATTGCTGGTAAGTTCAATTTGCATTGTTCAGGAAATTCCTGACCAGACAATTGTAGTCCATTTAAAGCAAAAAAAAAATCTCTAAAAAGTGTGAATGCATTTGATATTCATATTAGTTTTTCATCTTGTATCCCAGTCACCCCCAACAACACCAACGGCCAGCCCTGCCACATCCTCATCAGCCTATCAGGAACAGGCAAGGCGTTTCTACAGCTCAGACCGCCCACCGATCTCCCTGAAATCTTCGACAACTCTGGCCCCTGGACGAAGATCGGACCCTTCCTACCGCACCTCTGCGGGTCGCAACCAGGACAGCTTTGGTAGCGACGGCCGTCGGCTGCACAGCTCGGGCTCCGCCGCATTGCTGTCTGCGTGGAACGGCGGAGGCTCCTCCGTTTCGGTCGACGGCGGCAACGGCTTGGCCGCCCCGTCTTCCTCGTCGACGCACGTTCCGTCGGCGGGGGGCGCGGTCAGCATGCCCTCGAGCCCCCGCCTTGGCCGACGGAGTGGAAACCAAGAGCCGGCGGCCGCCAGTCGAGCCAGAAAATATTCCGCAGGTTCGCTGAGCGGCATGGTGGGAGGATGCCACAGTCGTTCCCTGCCACGCCTCTGCCCATCTCCATCTCCTCGGGAAAACAACAATGGGGGCACGGCGTTGTCGACTCTGCCGCCACGGCGGTCTGATGTCGCTGGAGGTTACAAATTTAGCAAAGACTTTTACAACAACAATTACCAAAATGAAGGACCTGACTTAAACCACAATTCGAGCAGCTCCAGCAAGAACCAGAACCAGCCCTTAACTCAGGGAGAAGGTGTTGTTTCCATCTGCCTCTCCAGCCCAAAGAGCTTCCCTTCCAGTAGTCTCTCGATATCTCCCACATCAACACCCCCTGATGTGACCATCTCATCCAGATCAGGGGGCTCTTCTTCTCCACGTGTGGCCAAAAAGCTTAGTCTGACCTCCACTACTTCTGTCAACTCCACAAGTCCCGGCCCCTCAGAGGTGGACCAGCTGGACGGCCGAGAGCTTTCCCCGGGAATGGAGCTGTATTTAGGGGACAGGGACAAGAGGGGAGCGGAACTCGACGGAGCTCCGGGGCTGGAGCCTGCAGAAAGGACGACTTTGCTGGGGAAAACGGGAAACGGGCCTTCAGCGGGGTTGGGTGAGAGGAGGCAGTCATTCGGAAAGGCGGGAGTGACCCCACCAGGGGGGTTTAGGGAAAGAAGGGGGAGCATCAGCTCGCTGAGTGGAAAGGAGGAACTAACAGACTACCACCAATGGCAAAAAGAAGAAAGACTCCGTGAGCAAGAAGTCGAGAGATTGGTGAGTTCTGTTTTACACGAGCGGGTTTTAACAAAGAACATCAATTTCTCCTCATGTCCAAAACATCTGTTAGTTGAAATTACTTTGAGAAATTGTATGTAGGATTAAATAACTTTGCTTATTTGTATCTGTATCCTGGGATACACAAGACATCTTGCATCATTTGCAGTTAATACAGTTTCCCAATGATGGGTTGTTGACACATCAATGCTATTAAATTGTTCTAAAAGTAAACGGAAACAAAAGTTTAGATTTCACTAAGAGGCTGATTCTGTTTTGTAGTCAAATAATAACTCACGAATGATGGATTGAGTTAAGAAATCACACACATGCATAGTGCGGTTTACAATGACACAGATGCGTCCAGCGGTTAGCCAGTGCTAACCAGACTATTCTTAAACCTGCATTTGGATTGTGTGCGAGTTCGCGGCTTCGCGGTGTGTGCTTGTGGAGGTCCACCCAGCGTGGTCTGTACCACCGAAGAGCCACAAAACACATCAGTCAGATGCGGTCCGGAGAAAGCAAGGCTATTAAAGGGCAGCGTCGTAGCGCAGCAGGTGGAAAAACACAGATGTTCGCCTCGTAATCACAACTGGACTCGAAATTTCACATTTCACATCTCCCCCCTCTTTCACATACTTGTATTCTGCAACATAAACACATCATGTCACCATGAGAACATTTTTCAGAAAGATGGACAGACTGCTCCCTAAACCTCACTGCGTGGTTGGCGTATTTGATGAGGTTCAAGTAACATTGGCAAGGGGAATATTTCAGATCCGCCTTAACCATTTAATGACAGTTTGTCCATCATGAGTATGAAATATTCATCTAACCCCAGCAACGTTGCTTTCAACGTAGTTTGTCCAACCTGCTCTCCTAATAGTAGCTCAACAGTGATTTCACACTCTTTAGAAAAGAATAATTGAATTGCATTTTTTCAAATGCATATGGAAATGTTTAAGATACTAAATATTTGAAATAATTTGTTTTATTTGGAAATTAGTATGTTAAGGAACCAAAAGGAAACCGACTAAAAAAACGGACTAAATCTGCCCTCTAGTGGTTGGAAAGGAGACCTACGACGTGGACTTTAACCCATGGCGACCACGAAATAGAACAATAGTCTTCTATTGACTTTAGGGTTTCTATTTGAGATGCATTTGATTTAATTTTTTTTTGCCTAGTTTTGGTAGTCCTCCATATCACAAGGTTTAGGTTTTATTAACAGCGCTGTACTAAGTTCCCCATGTGTTTGACTAAAACACTGACTTCTCCCATTTCTTTAAGATTTGCAAAAGCATTTTCCTTTTTATGGCCTCCCCTTTTCTAGAACCTTTGCTCTGAACTGTACTTATTCTCTCTCAGTGCTCTCTCATTCTCATGTCTTTTTCTAGACAAGAGTTAATTAGAATAACAGTTTCAAAGAAACTAATTAGGGTTAGGCAATTATTCCTGTTTATATAAGATCACATTAATACATATCATATAAATTCCTATGTAAGGTGCAAGATCTCCAGACAGTTTTTCATTTGGTATCTGCCTGAAACCTGTCTGGTTTTCTCTGTAGCGGAGTATTTGGACACATTCCTGAGCGAGTAATCATGTCTTGTACTTTTGCACTCGTACAAACATAGTTGACAGCTGTTCACCTTCTCATTAGCCTCTCTCTCACCCTCTCTTCTCGCTCTCTCGCTCTCGATATCCCGTCCGGTTAACTTCTCTTCCCACCTACTGTCCGGCTCTGGCCTGTTATTACATAGGCTTGCAGTATAGCTTACATTCTTTTCCCTCCAGGGCTGTTACTGTCGGAGGATTTAGACTCGCTGCAGCCTCTGTGGCTCAACCTGTACAGTTGCTATGTTTGTGCGCTGTGTTTTGGACACTGTCGGAAGCATTACTCTTCCTTTTGGGATCTACAACTGATCATTTAAGCAAATTATTCTACCTGACATCCAAGATAAAATGGCATTTTGGACACAACACAAGGACACTTTAATTTGAAAGACGGATGTCTGAGATGTTTCCCCAGGTAACCTTTTTCTACCTCAATCTTGATTTTATTTTTCATTTACTTACTTTACAAATTTAAGAATCGTGCACCATGATCGGTGGAGCACTGTTTTTGTCTGATAATTCTCCTTTTGAGATCGCAATCCACTTGAGATACTTTATGTACGTTTTTAATTCCTTTTTAGAGTGATATGATTCCACTCTTTTAAGAAAATGGGTTTTGTTTTGGCAACTTAAATTCAAGATGGGAGATTTGAAGTGCACAAAATGACAAAGCATGTCTGCCATATTTACCTCCGCCAAGGAGGTTATGTTTTTGCCGGTGTTTGTCCGTCTGCCTGTTAGCAACATAACTCAAAAAGTTATGGACTGATTTTGATGAAATGTTCAGGATTTGTTGGAAATGTGAAAAAGAAGAAGTGAATTCATTCTGGGGGTGATCCGGAAGAAATCCTGGATTCTGGATCACTTTGAAATTTTGGTTAACATTGTGGTAAATGGGGCCAAAAGGAATTGTTGCGCTTGGCGGAGGTCTGCGCTCTCCGAGTGCTTTCTAGTTGCAGATGTACTCATGTGTGTGTGTGTGTGTGTGTTTGTCTCAGGAGCGACAGCGGCTGGAAACCATTCTGTCCCTCTGCTCCGAACTGGGCCGGGTTGAGGTCGACGTGGGTGGCGCAAACGCCAGCTCCACTTCGGCCGTGGCGGACCTGCGGAAGATCAACCGGGAGCTCGAGAAGCTGCAAGTGAACGACGACAGCGACGACGACGGGCTGTCCGTCTTCTCGGACTGCTCCGTCGCCAATGGGACAACGGGGAAAAGGCACCTGGCCTCCCTGGGGTCGGAGAATGGTTACTATGACGATCTACAGGTGCGTCGGAGGCGGAGCAGCGGCCATCGAGACAATCGGGCAGAGTCCCCTGCTGTCAGTTTGCGGAACTTTGCCCCTTCGCCTTCTCCACGCACACAGAGGACCCATGAGGTAGTGGAATGATTATTTTTGACTTAATTTTAAGATTGTATGATAATAACAATAATAATAATAATGATAATAATACATTTTATTTAACAGCGCCTTTCTGGACACCCAAGGTCACTTTACAAAGAATAAATAGACACTAAAATAAATAAAAACAGCAGACAATTAAAAGGCAACAATAAAATCAAAGGGAGAAGGCAGATATGAACAGCAGATCATTTGTACAGCAGATCATTAAATGACAACAGAAATCAGAAAATCAGAGGGAGAATGCAGACAATACAATATACACAATATATTGTGGCTGAATAGATTAGAGGGCTTCCTTAAGAGATTCATCGGGGTTAATGATGTTTTGATGCTCCATGTTGTTTCTGAAACACACAAGCAGGGTCTTTCTGCCTCATACTTAGAATCTATCACCTGGCCGCAGACACCACATGAGATATTTACAGCCCATTTATTAAATTAGAGCAGGCTTGGCGTAACCTTTTAGAACTGACAGGTGGTGTTTGCCCCTGGCGCTGTGTGTACGCTTTGTGTCTGGTCTTCTTTTGAGCCAATTATTCACACGGTTAGGTGTAATTAAACGGTGTGAGGTTTCGATGAACCGCCCGATGCCGTTTCAGGCTCTAAACGGCGCGGCTCTGCTCCATGGCCCGGACGTGAGGCCCTCTGAAGAAGAAGTTAGGAGCGTGGAAGAGGAGAGGATCCAGGTGCTGAACAACATTGAGGAGCTGGAGCAAAAAATCAAAGAGTTAGACAACCAAATCGAAGAATCTGCCCGAGAGGTAAAGAGAAACAAGACTGGTGAAGTTCAGTTAAAAAAATAAATAAATAAACGACTCAAACATCTTGCATTGTTATGGCGTTATTTACATGTTTTGCATCACAAACAAAATCATATTTTACTTGTCCAAGGTGGAGGTTGAGCAGGCTCTGGTGGAGGCCGAGATGGAGTCAGAAGTAGCTGGTCTCCAGCAGGAGAAAGACGCTCTGGAAGGCCTGCACAATAAGATGACTGACCTAGAGACAAAGTCCCAGCAAGAAAAGGAAAAGGTATGCAGCCATCTACACTTTCTTGTGGAGAGGGAAATGTGCGGATGGTGTGAAGAAACGGCGGTTTGAATACTAGGAAGAGTCACAAAAAATGCCTTTTAACTAAATGTAGGGGGTCATGTGACTACGTGGTGGTGGGTGTTAAACCTCTCGTGCTGTCACCGGTACAAATATAGATCTGTAAACACTGCACACTTACCCACACCCTCAGCAGGATGCGGGGTGTGGGTGAGCATGTTTATTTATGCACAGTGATATTGACCTGGGGTCTAATTAACTCGGCTATTGTGTTTGTACAGTTTTATGTGGCATTGTTGCGTTTTTTTTTTCTGTGCCACAGTCGTAATATAGAAACATTTTTAGCAATTGATACAATCAAAAGAGTACTGACTTGTTGAAAGTAGGGAGGTCCTGCTTTGAATATGCGCGATCTGTGGAAGGCAAGCACTCATGCAAGGATGAGATATCTTCCCGCTTATGTTAAGTCTAATCGGCATCCCATCATACCCACTCCCAATCATTTTCCATCTAAACGACGAAAGAACTGAAGTAAAACTAATCAAGTTACTCGTTCATACTGCCTCCATTGCTTCAATTCTAATAAGTTCCATGCTCTACCTTGTGTTTTTCTCGAGCTTCTATTTCACTCCATCCTCGTAGGCTGATCTTCCTGGTCTGGTTGCCGTAGTGACTAACTGTGGCTCCCCCAGTCCCACTAACTCTGCCATCCTCTCTCTGTCCTGTGTGGGTGTTTTGTGTGTGTGTGTGTGCATTTATTTCTCTGTATGTACACATGAACAAATGTGTGCATACACTTTTTTTTTTTTTTTTTTGTTTTGGTGGGCATGCGTGTGTGTGTGTGTGTCCGTCCGTGTGCCTGCATATGTGTGTACGCCAGGCGAGTGAGTTGCTGCAAGCAGAAAGGGACAGAGTAGAGAGGTTGGCTCAGATTGTTTGCGAGCAGCGCTCCCAGCTGGACAGCTGCCCTGAGGCCACCAAGGAGCCCCTGCAGGAGCAGCTGGCCAGGGTCAGTACACACACACACACACACACAAACACCCATTCACACACTCCCACCCATAGGAAGCTACACTACATGATTGAGGATGTTAAACTGAGGTGCGCTGCATGTATCCTCTAGTAGTAGAAGGCAAGAAATAAAACAGATAACCAGATGCTGTGTGTATTATGAGTCCATTTGCATGCCCAGAACTGGTATTTGTTGACTGGTTTTGATAGGCACGGGACGCTTGCATACTTGGGTCAGCATGTGACGAGTTCCACCACCTTTCTCCTCAAGCTCACATTTTTAACACTTAGCCGGGACATTTCTTTCCCCTGTGTCTAACTCCTTCGCTGTGTCGGTGTGTGTGTTTACACAACAGCAGGAAGGCTTATCCTGCTGATTTTTTGCTTTGTTGAGGTAATATTTGGGAAGGCGATTGCTGGCATGACGTAGCTAAACCAGATCGTGGGTGTGTGTGTGTGTGTGGCTAGAACTGATCAGTGCTGATGCTGGCTGAGATGGGGGTACATCCATATCTAGCATATTTACAGACAGATGGGAGACTCATTAAAGTGCATGGGTTTGCCTTAGTGCCCTGGTTTCCTTGCAAATATGTATTTTGGGTTCTGTATTTTGGGTAATTGCTCGCATCGTGCATCATGTTGCATGCATCTTCAAGTTGGAAATGCTTGGTCCAGAGGTTTGCATGACTGTCGCACTAGGTGCCAGTTGGGGCGGTGATTCACATCGAAAGCGAAGGAAGCGGGGTTACACGTGAAAATGCACACGAATCTGTCCCGCCCGTTTAGCTGTGTGCTCTGTGTTTGTGTGTAGGACTGCGAAGTGCTGGAGATGGAGACCAAGCGTTTCGAGGACCTGGAGTTCCAGCAGTTGGAGCGCGAGAGCAGGCAGGATGAGGAGAAGGAGACGCACACGCAACAGCTCCTTCGCGAGATCGCAGAATACCAGCGGAGCACCGTTAACCGCAAGGCGAGTTATCTGCTGTGTTTTGGAAAAATTGGATCTAAAGAACGAATGCACACACCATATTATCACCTTGTCACGTTTTCATGATCATCATGAGTTGAATATTTAAAAAAAAATACTTTCAGGAGCGACTCGCAACTCTAAAGAAGCAGGCAACCCAGATTACTCAGCAGGCTCAGCGCGAGAAGGAAAGCTTCTTAAAGGAGAGGACCAACCTTGAAGAAATGTTGCAGAGGGTATAATGAAGATTTACAAACGCAATAGCAATACTTGTGCATGTTGATGGTCTAAATAAATCCTACTACAACTTTGCTTGTTTCTAATTTCATCTGTTAGGAAAAAGAGAAACTCGCGACACTGGAAAGGAAATACGCTGATCTCACTGGTGGCCGCGGTCTCTCTCTGAGGGAGGTAGGTTTGATGCTGTTCACCCGCTCAAGACTTGCAAATTAGAGGGTCGGTGCTCATCATTTATGACGGTCGGAGTTTCCTCCTGTGCCTGCCAGGACGTAGCCACAGTTAGCAGTAACTGGTGTGACACCAACACTGCCATGATTTCCTCTTCAGTTAACTTCCGTGCCCTCTCTTCCCTTCTTACCTCCATTTTTCTGAAGGAATGATGAGATACTATTGTCTTGGTCTAGTAATACACAGATTTCCCCACTTTTGTAGATAATCTACTTGGCTGATCTCCTATGCAGCTTCCTTTTGTATCTCGCATGCCAAGAGCAATAATGCAGTAATTTATATAATATACAGCACAGGATGTATGTATATATACATATACATATATATATATATATATATATATATATATATATATATGTATATATATATATATATATATATATATATATATATATATATATATATATATATGTATATGTATATATATTTGTATATATATACACATATATACACGCACACATATATATATATATGTATATATATGTATATATGTATACGTATATATATACACATATATACACGCACACATATATATATATGTATATATACACATATATGTGTATATATATACGTATATATATATATATACATATACATATATATATACGTATATATATACATATATACATATATATGTGTGTGTGTGTATATGTATATATATATATAATTAATAATAATTTCTCTCTATATATAAAATTAATAATAATTTCTATATATTATGTAAGTGCTGTATGAACTTTAAAACTGCTAAAAATCACAATGTTCTGCAACATGTTCACAACTAATTCTCAGGTTTGTCACAAAATCTGCCAATGGCTGACTCACCTCTTGCTGAGCCTCACCCATTACCTGTCCTCCATTTCTCCACGATGCTTTCCAGGGCTATGTCACAGTCAGTGAAATCAATGAGCTTTACTCACATCTTGGGGGGGACCCTAAGCCTGTCGCTAACCTCACCTTGGCCAATGCCTCCCCTGAGCGTGAGGTAAACCCCCATCCTGATGGCGACAGCTCCAAGTCACTGAAGTACGAGGTGTGTGTTGTGGCGTAAAGGGAACTACTGCGTGCTTTGCTACCCCCCCCCCCCTCCAGTTTTCGTGCTGCTTCGCACCCTTTTCTGACACTGTGTCCTGTTTTCTTCTTTTCAAAGCTCTGTCATTCCTCTTCACCTGCCTCTTGCTTATCTTCTTCCTTTTCTATTCTGAATCCTCGACCCTTCCCCAAAATGGTCTCTGTGCACTGGCCAGAAAATATGGTCTCATACCGAGACCCCTCTCCTCTCCCTGACTCTCCCCCACCTCCACTTCCTGTCAAAAAACGCTGTCAACGACACAGGCAGGTAACGTGTGTATGTGTATCCTGTTAGCAACTATCTATAGATAGTTATACAAACTTTGTGTGAAGTTTGTATAACTATCTATAGATATTTTTTTTTTCTGTTTTTAAGATGAGTATCGGAGATGAATGAAAATTTGCTTTGAATTCTTTTGAAATCATTGAGTCGCTGAAATATAAATGGAATTTCTCAACAAAACTCCAAAAATAATATGTAGTGTACGGTAATTTCGGGCTGACCCAAATAATTTAAAGTTTTGCTCGATGGCACGGGGATTGATTGCAAAAACTTTTTTTTTAAAAATTGTTAGAGCCAGGACCAACGATATCACCACATTTGTTCATCTTTCATCTAAGAGAGCCCAAACTTGCGCATACAGATTAACAGAGGTTAGCAGAGGCCACAGAGATTAAACAGGCAGGGCGGGGCCTGTTGTCCTCTTCTTCAGTTCAGGACTTCAAAGTTTTGATTGATAAAAATCTCAAAAACTCCAAAGGAAAAAAACAACCTTAAAGCTCAAAAATAACTTGACAGTCAGCCCCAGTGTAATTTTAAATTTGAGGGCATTCTGTATTTTTCATTTCTGCACCGAAAAACCTCCCACACTGAGCTGATTACACTTGTTTTTACAACAATGTAAAAGTAAATAATTGATTTACTTTAGAAGTAGAATCACATTTCTAAATTCAAAAGCAAAGGAACTGCATTATGAACGTGCCATTTGCTCTATTACCATTGACTAAGCTTTTCACATCGACATGAGGAAAGCCCAAACAAGCATGTAAAATCTTTCCCTTTGTGGTTTTTTTTTACCTGTTCTTCAATAGCATTTCCGCTCACTGGAGGAGAGGAGGAGGTCCGAAAAGGAAGGTAGCTCCCACCTCAGCGACACGTTGCCCAGGAAGAAACCCGCGCCGGCCATGAACCCCCAGTTCTCCTGTGCGACGCTGGGTCGCAGCTTTCCAAACAAGGTGCTGAGATGTTCGTACATGCGCGAGTTAACGGCAGCGGTTGCTTAACTATGACTTCTTTTTTTTTTTAGGACGTGTGTCATTGTTTGTATTAAAATTCAGTACTCGTTCTGACTCATTTCTGGTCATTTTCAGTCCCACCCACCTTTGATACAAAGCACAAGTTGTGGCAGCATTCTTCCCAGGATTCTCTCTTTATCCAACAAGGAAGCCGAATCGCGACGTCTGCATAAAGGTACATGACATTTAAACGGTGTGACCTAAAAATAAAGCTCACTTATTGCATGATAGGAAGCGGAAGGGTGAATAAAAGATGGGCAGATAGTGTTTGTATTAAGATGGAAGAATGTGTTTTATTACCGTAAATTCCAGACTATAGAGCACATCGGAATATTAGCCGCACCCACTAAATTTAAATAATTTAAAAATTTTATACATACATTAGCCGCACCTGACAAAAAGCTGCATGCGTCTCTGTCAAGAGATATTTGCGTCAAGAGATATTTCAGCAGATTTTTGAAAACCTTTTATTAAATAAATGCTTTTTTTCAAACAGTAACACAGCAGTAACATGGCTGATTAAAAGTCGGTGATCACCGTCTTCACCTTCCTCCTGCGCACTAAAACCACTGAACTCATCTTCTTCGGTCTCAGAATGGAACAGCCTTAGAATTTCTTGGTCTCACACTGTCTCAGTCTCACTTTCGTTGTTGCTCTCGACGTCACTTTGGTCTCGAGGCAAACTCGCGCTCGTGTTGTCCTCTTTGTCACGTAGACGTCCAGTTGAAACCTTTCAACTTAAGAGCTGCGTCGTTCGCATCTCTTCGTGGATTCTCCATGAGTTGTGTGCATGAAGCGCAAAATAACTGATCTGAAGAATTCAGTGCGCGTGAATTTGCTTTACCGGTAACTTGAACAGTTTCCTCGGTCCACTGTGACCTGTTCGGTAATTTAATCGGTCTGCTGTGACCTGGCAAAAAACGTATTGGCACTATGAAGCTCGCAGTAAAAATCCATATATCAGCCGCACCGTTGTATAAGCCGCAGGGTTCCAACCGCGAGAAAAAAGTAGCAGCTTATAGTCTGGAAAATACGGTAATTTAAAATTGGTTGTTACCAACTTTGCTAGTATGGTTGGAAATGGAGAGATATATATTTTTAGACACATTAACCCGCCATTTCCCTTCATTAAAACAAAAAGGCTCCTCCCTTACCACAGACAATAGTTCTTATCTGTGGATGTAGTTTTATAGCTTCTTTATTACACATAGTTTTTATTCTTTTTCCCTTGACTGCATCATATGTGATTTTAATATTTCAGGCAATGTAATGATTAAAATTATTCCAACTTTTGAGTGCGTATCTGGTCCCTGGGGTGCCAGGTTTTGTGGATTTTAGCTCATCAGATGGGCGGGTCTGCTTCAAGAGGCAGATGGTATCAGGTTTTCTCCCGCAGCCCCAATTATCATCTCTCTTTTCAGCCTCTGAACAGTAATGTTGTCATCATTCCTCCGACTACATCTGTGGACTTCTTTGGACTCCCTGAATACATTTTAGAAGGCGCAGAAGCTCGTAGCGCCTCAGGGAGCGATTATTTGATCACTGGATCACCGAAAGCTTCCACAGTGGCGGCGCATATTGATCCGAGTTTGAGTCCGCCCGCACAAACTGCTGTCCCAGATGGAATGACGCAGATAGGTAGAACTTGGGAATAACGACTCATGTTGGTCACCACTCAAGCTGTGTTTCCTCTTTCTCTCTTCCATTTGTAGGTCAGCCTTCCTCCCGCGCAGCATCCCAGACCAACGTCTATCTCGACGCCTTTGGGTTCCGCGACAACCAGGCCTTCGACACGATGAGCGTGGACAGCACAGACTCCATCGAAACCAGCATCTCTGCTTGTTCGCCGGATAATGTTTCCAGGTGAGGGTTTCGCTCGTCAGCATCGCCGCGGGCCACTCGCCCTGTAAAGAGAGTTGATGAGCAGAGAGGTTTCCATGACAGGTTTAGGTTTTAACTCGCACATCACCTTCTTGTTCACAACCATGCGCACGTGCGTTTGTGTTTGTGTGCGCGCACTGCAACGGTTCAGTGTTTGCACAGAAACCGTGGAAATTCGAGAAGTGTGTAGCACATGTTTCCCGCCTTTCACGGTCCCTTCTCAGAGCATAGAATGTGTAGGGAGTGTGTGTTGAATGAGTTAAGACTCTTGATTGCTATTCAGAGGCTCGGGTTACAGAATCGCGTGTGTGTGTGTGTGTGTGTGTGTGCGTGCGCGTTTACCCCCCCCAGGTTCCAAAGAACTGGGCAAATAAGAGGAGGTATACTTGGGGTCCCCCTATTATGCAGTAAAACATGTGTTCTTACTTTTCTTTTCCCCCTTTTTGCAGTGGTCCCATCTGTCTTCCCTCTCCCCTCTTCTTGTTTCTCTAAATGGTATAGTCTAGGCTCCACAGATACATTTTGCATAATCCCAAACCATGCGCAGCTTCTCTGCAGCGTAGTTTTTGTTTTCCCTGGAACACCATCACTTCAGAATGGATCCATTTCATTTGCATTCTTCTGGCTCAGAGTGGATTGGAAGACGCCTGCGCTGGAACATGGACCACTGCCTGTCGAAAGTAGTTTTACAGCTCAGCTCGCGATCTTGTCAATGATGCATCCCATTTCCTCCAGCTGCGGCATCGGGAGCAGGAAGAGTAACATATTTGAATAGATTTGCGATGAACCGGTCCGTGATTAATATGAGCGCGATTTCCCCTCAGCGATGGAGGTAAGAGGGTGGAACGGGGAGCGGAAGGATGCGTGGTTACGTGAGGCTGGCCTTCACGATCTGTTGAAAACAGTCAGCTGCTTTGTTCATCTTGTTGGTTTCAAACTTTTCTCGGTGTCTGACTCACAACTTCTAACAATTTAACTCAACGCTATTCCACAATTGTCTAACCCGAGGTGATAGTTTTCTGTAGTTAGTAAATTGTTTGCAAAGTTCTCTTGTTCCCTCCATTTTTTAAAAAAACTTTTCACCACGCATTATAGGGTTAAATCCCTCTTTTTTTTTATCCTCTTTTTTTTCTGAATTCTTTAGCCCAAATCTAATATGTACCATTCATCTTAGTGATCATGAACGCTGGGGGTCGATTCCTACCTGGCTGCAGATGAAGCAGAAGTTCTACATCAGAGTGAAGAAATTTCAAGTGAAAATACTGATTTCTTTTTTTTTTTGGGCCGCGACAAACATTTACACGTATTCGCCGACTCTCATGTCACGGAAAAACGCACATCATCTGCAGACCATCTGCGGTCTTGGAGACCTCAAACTGGGATATCTTTCAGTCAGGAAAAGGAGATGCTTAGATTGGCCCTCCTTCCAAATGCATTTCCGCTTTGATTTAGCACACATAAACAGTGGATAAAGAGAGGGACCCTCAGGAGAGGAAAATTTTTTTTTTTTTTCCCCCCCTGGAATGCCTAACTGAAGACTAAGCACGAGTGCGTGTATCTGTGAAATAAAGAGGTCTGGAGGTTTAAATTTAATGAAATAATTTCTGCAGTTGCTTTCCAACAACAGCAAAAAAAAAAAAAAAAAAAACACCGACCTGAACATCCTATCAAAAAATATCTCATCTGTAAAACAAAACAGAACGATCCAATAACACACTCGCCACAGCAGGTGTATCCGATTAACTTTGCGGCGGCTCTGCTTCACTCTAATTTCCATAAATTCCAGATTTAGCTTTACGTACCAGCTTATATTTTCTTTCGCCAAGCAGTTCAAGACACAGAAGGCTGTTTTGGGTTCAGGGTCTGATGTATGCGTGTGTGTGTGTGTGTGTTTGTATCCTAACAGTGCCAGCACCGCCAACATGGCCAAGCTGGAGGAAATGGAACGTCTGCTGAGAGAAGCTCAGGCCGAGAAAAGAAGCCTGCTGGAACATAAGGTCGGTCCAAGAATCCGCTGGTTTATTCTGTCCGTTTATTTGAAATACTTGTTAATGCTTAAGTATAGCTTTACTTGTTAATACTGGGCTTTGTTTATAGCTGTAATTGAGTTAAAGCTCAGGCTTTAACTCTGTTATAGCCAAGGCAACAAAAACCCCGAGCTGTAACTCAATTACACTTGCTTGTTTAGGAACGAGAGATGGACATGCGAAAGCAGGCCCTGGAGGAGGAGAGAAAAAGAAGGGAGGAACTGGAGAAAAGGCTCCAAGAAGAGACGAGCCGGCGGCAAAAGCTGATCGAGCGTGAGGTGAAAATGCGAGAAAAACAGAGGGCACAGGTGAGAAAAGTAAAAAAAAAACAAACAAAAAAAAACAAACACTGTCACCCGGACGAAACTTTTCTTTTTCAAAAGGAGCCTCATATATTTCCTGAGACGTCAGCCATGTTTCTATAGGTGGTTCATACATTTTTCTCTCTTCTTGCATGGTTTCAATTAAGTCTGCGCTCACGGTTCTCGGAGTAACCTTGATCCATCATCCTTTGTTCTCTGAACTATCGGCTGTTGGCAGCAGAAGAAAGAATCCCCAGTCGGAGAATCTTACTGTGAAATGTGCTATCCTCTCCGATTAGACCCCCCCCCACCAAAAAAACCCCCCAAAAAAAACCCCAACCTTTTCTCTGACCCCAGTCGCGGCCCCTGACCCGGTACCTGCCAGTGCGAAAGGACGACTTTGACCTGCGGGCTCACATTGAGTCGGCGGGCCACAGCGCAGACACGTGCTACCACCTGTCCATCTCTGAGAAGACCTGCCGGGGCTACTTGGTCAAAATGGGAGGAAAGATCAAGACCTGGAAGAAGCGGTGGTTCGTTTTTGACCGCAACCGACGCACGCTCTCCTACTACGCAGGTAAAGCTGCACTTTAAAAGACTGTACGGAGCAACCACAGCTGCGTACGTGTCGGTGGGACTAACGGATTTAAATATCAACAGATAAACACGAAGTCAAGCTGAAAGGAGTAATTTACTTCCAAGCTATTGAAGAAGTCTACTATGATCACTTAAAAAATGCACATAAGGTTTGTATTTCTATTTCTATTCATTCTAAATATCGGCATCATCTAAAGAAATGTCCTCGGTCTCACTGTTTTCTTCCCGTCTCCCGTTCCAGAGCCCAAATCCCTCTCTTACCTTCAGTGTAAAGACTCACGACAGGGTTTATTATATGGTCGCTCCCTCTCCCGAAGCCATGAGGATCTGGATGGATGTGATTGTCACTGGTGCTGAAGGCTACACCCAGTTCATGGTGTAGGAAATAGGTGGCAGTAGTTTTCAGCTCCTTCATGTATAATTAACCTTGGACTTTTTTTTTTTTTTTTTTTTTTTTTTTGAAGGTATTCTATTAACCCAAGACAGCAGCCTTGAGTTATGTGACTAATCTTCAACATTTCACCCAGCTCTGGTGCAACATCTGCAGCGTATACAATCAATCCTAACGTATTGTGGGTGCATATTCTGGGTGTAAAAAGTGCCATCAGTTAGTTAGTTATGGGTTCTTTTTCACAATTGCTCGTCTTTATGAATAATAATGCATGCCCGTTCAGTAGGATGTTAAACAAATATATTTTAACGTTGTATTTTTTTTATATTCTCGATTTCAATTCCGCTGTTATAACTGTGATGTTCTCAGGTTTTCGCGATAGTTCTCTTCACATCATATGATCATGTATTTCTACATGTGGTGCCACAGAAGTGCCTGTTTTTTTTTTTTTTTTTTTTAAACATGACTTTAGAACAAATAGTGAGGAGGAATAACTTTATCAGTTGCGCCACACTATTTGTGTTACACATTAAACACGGGTGCACTTAAGCACTACAAAAAGTTGTTTTTGTAGCTGTAATAATTTTTATTATTACTATTAAATTGTGAACATGGGTTTACACCAGCGACACCACGAGCTAATATGAAGCTTGAAACAATTCTAAATACAAATATTAAATTAAAGCTGCAAGCAGCGTTGAACGGGCCCTCGCACCCCCGTCGCCCGTCGGGGAGGGCGCGACGTCGGGGGCCGCCGCCGAGCCCAAAGGAGCGACGCACGTCAGAGCAGGAGCCCAAAAAGGCCGCCCAGACCCCCGCAAAAGAGGCCTAAAAGCAGCTCGCTTCAGCTCGACGTGCCGCGCGAAAAAGCTCACGGAAAAAGCTTCGCGATTTAACACAAACGCGGCGTCGTTGGGGGCGGGGAGACAGACTCCTGAAGAGACTGCTGAGCAAATGTGAACGACGCCTCTCAGACCCTGAGCCTAACAGGCACACTGAACCCTGCAGAAGAGGCCTGAAAACACCTCATTCAGCTCCCCGCCACGACCGCGCCGTTTAACGTATCACAAAAAGCTTGGCAATTTAACATCGCACACGTGTCTAGATGACACGGGTCGAAAACAATCCAAAATCGGACCATAGCTGTAGGAGCAGTACGTCACATTCCATTGTACGCGCGTCTCAAAAGTCACCCCGCCAGAATCGGACGCTGGAGTTTGCCACGCCCCCACGGGTGAACCGTTTGACACAAACTAAATATTTTTTGATATTCATGTGCGTGAAGGTCTCGAGAATCTTCAGGTCAAATTTGAAGTGGATCTGATCTAAACTGGAGGAACACCGAGGCAAAACAGCGGGCCTGGATATGGATTGTTAATGTGAACACGGAAATTGATATAGCTCGCTTCCTGTGGGGTTTAGCACATGGGTCGCGCTGACTTTTTTGTAGAGTCTGGTGTCCTGCACACGTGTGCCGAATTTCATATTTCTGGGTCGAACCTGCTTTTCGTGGTGCGTCAGAGCAGGAGCCCAAAAGGCCGCACAAAAACCCTGAAAAAGAGACCTAAAAGCAGCTCGCTTCAGCTCGACGCGCCGGGAGAACCGTGCGAGCGAACGGAACAGGCTTCGCAATTTAACGTCGTGCACGCGTCCAGACGACAAACGCGGCGTCGTCGGGGGCGGGGAGACAGACTCCTGACGAGACTGCTGAGCAAACATGAACGACGCCTCTCAGACCCTGAGCCTCACAGGCACACTAAACCCTGCAGAAGAGCCCTAAAAACAGCTAAATTCAGCTCCCCGCCACAGCCGCACCGTACAAAATATCACAACAAGCTTCAGAATTTAACATCACCCATGCTTCGTGATGACACGAGTCGAAAAAAATCAAAAATCGGACCAGAATTGTAGGAGCAGGACACCACATTCCATTGTACGCGCGTCTCCAAAGTCACCCCGCCAGAATCGGACACTGGAGTTTGCCACGCTCTCACGGGTGAACCGTTTGACCGAAATTAAAAATTTTTGATCAGCATGTGCGCGAAGGACTCGAGAATGTTCAGGTCAAATTTGAAGTGGATCTGATGTAAACTGGAGGAACACCGAGGCAAAACAGCGGGCCTGGAAATGGATCGAAATGAGGAAAATCTGAACATTAAAATTAATATAGCTCGCTTCCTGTGGGGTTTAGCACATGGGTCGCGCTGACTTTTTTGTAGAGTTTGGCGTCCTGCACAAGTGTGCCGAATTTCATATTTCTGGGTCGAACCTGCTTTTCGTGGCGCTTCTTTGAAATTTTCTAGGTGGCGCTACAGAGCCATTTTACGCCGCACCCACTAGCTCCAAGAGGATTTTTTGTAGCCCTTGTGATTCTCCACGTGCGTGCCGATTTTCATAAACGTAGGTCGCACGCAGTCCCGGGGCTGCCTCATTGTTTGTATCTAGGTGGCGCTATAACATACAGCCAATATTGAAACATCGATCTGTTCGGGACGGAATTCTAGGAAGACCCATGGAAGCAGACGCGGATCGGACTACGTATGTCCGAGTTATGGCAATTATAAAAACCTTGATGCTCTGCGCGCCACCAAGGCACCCCCCTTTTATTTAAAGCTGATGTTTTTACTCAGCTGGCGTCACCAAGGCCTTGTTGACGTCCCCACCCGGTTTGGGCAGAATCTGCTGAACGCAGTCAGATCAGGACGTCCCAGAGTAAAACATGACATTTCCTGTGCCCAGCAGGTGGCGCTATGTTAATAACTGAATATTGATACATATTTCGGTTCAGGACGCGACCCCGATCACACCCGTGACCTTTGACCCTGAAGCGGCCTTGCATGTCCGAGATAAAGCCACTTCCTGTGCGGCGACGAAACATCAACTTTTTGTTTGGCCGCCACGCCCGCACCGTTTGACGGATCCTAAAAAGCCTCGCAATTTAACATCAGCCACGTCTCTAGATGATATTCGTCGAAAATGACAAGAATCTGATGAAAGCTCTAGGAGGAGTTCGTTAAAGTACGAGGCGCGAAATCGTGACTTCCGATGAAAATGGCGGACTTCCTGTTTGAGTTACGCCGCCGCTCCAAGAGAGTTTTTGGTGCGCCTCGGTACGATACACAACTCCACCAAGTTTCATGAGCGTAGGACAAACCCAGTCCCGGGGCACCAAAAATAGGTGGCGCTAGAGAGCACCTTTCGAGATAGCCTCTCGGGACCCAGAAATTCTAAAATTTTTCGCATTCCTTTGGGGGGGTAGGTCAAATAAAATCAACTTTTCGTGCATGTTCAGGGGGTCAAAAAAGGCGTCCTTTTGTCGGAAGAATAACGAGAAAAATAATAATTAAAGCTGCAAGCAGCGTTGAACGGGCCCTCGCACCCCCGTCGCCCGTCGGGGAGGGCGCGACGCCGGGGGGCCGCCGCCGAGTCCAAAGGAGCGACGCACGGTCAGAGCAGGAGCCCAAAAGGCCGCCCAGACCCCGCAAAGAGGCCTGAAAGCGGCTCGCTTCAGCTCGACGCGCCGCGCGAAAAGCTCACGGAAAAGCTTCTCGATTTAACACAAACGCGTCGTCGTCGGGGCGGGAGAGAGACTCCTGAAGAGACTGCTGAGCAAACGTGAACGACGCCTCTCAGACCCTGAGTCTAACAGGCACACTGAACCCTGCAGAAGAGGCCTGAAAACACCTCATTCAGCTCCCCGCCACGACCGGGCCGTTTAACGTATCACAAAAAGCTTGGCAATTTCACATCGCACACGTGTGTAGATGACACCGGTCGAAAAAAATCCAAAATCGCACCAGAATTGTAGGAGCAGTACGTCACATTCCATTGTACGCGCGTCTCAATAGTCACCCCGCCAGAATCAAACAGTGGAGTTTGCCACGCCCCCACGGGTGAACCGTTTGACAGAAACTAAAGATTTTTGATATTCACGTGCGCGAAGGTCTCGAGAATCTTCAGGTCAAATTTGAAGTGGATCTGATCTAAACTGGAGGAACACCGAGGCAAAACAGCGGGCCTGGATATGGATTGTTAATGTGAACACGGAAATTGATATAGCTCGCTTCCTGTGGGGTTTAGCACATGGGTCGCGCTGACTTTTTTGTAGGGTTTTGCGTCCTGCACAAGTGTGCTGAATTTCATATTTCTGGGTCGAACCTGCTTTTCGTGGCGCTTCTTTGAAATTTTCTAGGTGGCGCTACAGAGCCATTTTACGCCGCACCCACTAGCTCCAAGAGGATTTTTTGTAGCCCTTGTGATTCTCCACGTGCGTGCCGATTTTCATAAACGTAGGTCGCACGCAGTCCCGGGGCTGCCTCATTGTTTGTATCTAGGTGGCGCTATAACATACAGCCAATATTGAAACATCGATCTGTTCGGGACGGAATTCTAGGAAGACCCATGGAAGCAGACGCGGATCGGACTACGTATGTCCGAGTTATGGCAATTATAAAAACCTTGATGTTTGGCACGCCACCAAGGCACCGCCCTTTTATTTAAAGCTGATGTTTTTACTCAGCTGGCGTCACCAAGGCCTTGTTGACGTCCCCACCCGGTTTGAGGAGAATCCGCTCAACGCACACCAATCAGGACGTCGCCATGTAAAGCATGACGTTTCCTGTCATCAGCAGGTGGCGCTATGTTCAAAACTGAATATTGATACATATTTGTGTTCAGGACGCGACCACGATCACACCCGTGAACTTTGACCCTGAAGCAACCTTGCATGTCCGAGATAAAGCCACTTCCTGTTCGGCGACAAAACATCAACTTTTTGTTTGGCTGCCACACCCACACCGTTTAACGGAACCTAAAAAGCCTCACAATTTAACATCAGCCACGTCTCTAGATGATATTCGTCGAAAATGACAAGAATCTGACGAAAGCTCTAGGAGGAGTTCGTTAAAATACAAGGCGCGAAATCGTGACTTCCGATAAAAATGGCGGACTTCCTGTTTGAGTTACGCCACCGCTCCAAGAGAGTTTTTGGTGCGCCCCGGTACGATACACAACTCCACCAAATTTCATGAGCGTAGGACAAACCCAGTCCCGGGGCACCAAAAATAGGTGGCGCTAGAGAGCACCTTTGGAGATAGCCTCTCGGGACCCAGAAATTCTAAAATTTTTCGCATTCCTTTGGGGGGGTAGGTCAAATAAAATCAACTTTTTGTGCATGTTCAGGGGGTCAAAATGGCGACTCTTTTGTCGGAAGAATAACGAGAAAAATAATAATAATAATAATAATAATAATAATAATAATAAGAATAATAAACATTAGAAATACAATAGGTCCTCGCACCACTTTGGTGCTCGGGCCCTAATAAGAAAAAAAACATTAGAAATACAATAGGGCTTCGCACCACTCTGGTGCTCGGGCCCTAAATATATATATATATATATATGAACCTAGTTTTAAAAAAGGCGAGTTGAATAAGTAGCAGCAATATTGTACATTTTGCTTTAAGATCTGTCGGATTATTAAATGTTTTAATGTTTTAGTATGATCTTAAGATTCATGCTTTTAATTGCCTTTTTTTGTGAAAACATTTTGTAATACTTTGTCTACTTTTAATTATCGCATCTCTGAAACAATGGTACCTTTGCTCCCTTTTAGTCATCAAATGTGATGTATTGGTGTGCTGCTTTGCTCCAATTGCTTTATTATATTGTTTTATTGCCACTAATTCTGTCTATAATTATCCTCCAAGCTGCTTGTTGAACGTCAGTCTGTGTAATATGTAAAAGTCCACTGAACAGTGCCTTTGGTATATCGATTCTTTCCATTATTGTTCTTTTTCGCGTTCTGTTGACCAAAGTACGTGACTGTGCGGTGTAAAATGTACAAGTGGCTTATTTGTTGTTAGATCATTTCACATTGGAAGCAAATGTCTAAAAGTTACAAGGGCTGTTACATTGGAATCTTCCATGAAACCAGCATTTTTTAAATAATGTGTTATGTTGATTATACTGTATTTATACTATTACCAATGCATGTATCTTATTTTCTATTTTTACATAATTAAATTACATCTTTGTTCTGTACTGTTTTGAGATGCTTTTGAAAGTCAAACTGCATCCATAAAAATAAACTATATTGCCTTATTTTTTTTATTTTTATCAGTGAGTGATATCAGTGCCCTTGACATTTATAACTGACAGTTGAACTGCGTTCAGTCACACATGCTCCAAAAATTTTACATCCAGCAGTGTCTGTAGACTATTAAAAATGTTCTCTAACAGAGGCTCAAAAGTAACAGTATTCCTGAAGTCTTGAAAATAACGTAAATTAGATAATTTTATCTAGTATTTATCTAATTTTATGATGGGACTAATAAAAGTCAATATTTAATACTGCTGCAAAGCTTTAGCGCCCCGTGTGGCTGATATCGGTAATTGCCACCGCACATGGACTTGTACAGCTGTGTTATTTCTTTGTATGTTCTTTGTAAAGCTCCAAGAAAATAGTCAATGACTACCAATCCCGTAGTAGCAAAAAAAGAGGCCCTGTTAAACCTCATTTAATCCAGGCTTAAAATGTTTTCCAGTAAAACACCAAATGTCAACAGTCCAGGTGACCCTTTTCTAGATCTTCAGAGGTTTAAAGTTGAATTCAACAAAAGCTGGATGTGGGAAAAACCTAGCTCCCAGATAAAACAGTGTGTTGTCTCCTTTTGTTGTTCATTCTTCAGGAACTACAGAAGAATACGAATTGTTTGCTGTATAAGGATGCCACAGCCAGTCAGGTTGCCAAGCCTCATCCCTCCAGGTACTACTCTATCATGCTCTTTGAACTCCATGTCAGTCTACAACCAAGACTGCTGTGGTTCCTGTTGCAGAAATGCTGGCATCAGATCAAACCACTGTAGCGATTCTGCACCATCGGCTGTGACAAGATCAACAGTCGGTGCAACCGACAGTGATGCACCTCTGTGCAGCTCACATGCAAAAGCGATGTAAGTTGACCACGGTGCAATACAAAAAAGACATGTCGTTTTTTTTATGTTTATCTACTGTTTTGATGAGTTTTGTCAGATCTGTCCAATAAAAAGTCTATTCTATTTGCTTTTTTTTTATTTTTTTATCAAAGTCTGGCACAAACAAATGTCAAGAATGTCTCAACCCTGAAGGATCCTATAAAGAAACACCACATAGATAAAATCAATAAATAGAGTAAACACAGATGGTGAGCACAGCTGGACAAAGACAGTCAAATCCCATTCATTCTAACTCTATAACTGATATATTTTGTCAATATGCTGGTATTTTTTTTCCTCTTCTGACAGTTCAAAATGAGCATAAGGATGTCATTGTCGAAAAATGGGTTCAGCACCAGAAAGTATTTTTAACATCTAAACTGCACATAAGAGCCAGGATTGTCTCCAGCTGCAGCACGAGTTTCTGATAGAAGCAGTTGTGATCAAATGATCTCGATTTTCATTCAAACTTACAACACAAAATCCAGAGGAATCTTGCAGATAAAATTGAGTTGCTCCAATAATTGGAAAATATTTTTGTCACAGGAAGAGGTCAGTTGTGTTTTATTCTATTATACAGACAACGTATATTTTAGTGGGTGGGAAAATGGACATTATATAGTCAACCGACATTATACAATCTCCCCTAAAGAGACACTTGTAGTTTTGCTGCCAACACAAAACCTGTCCCTGTTTATTTTCTGTAGAACCTAAAATAGATCTTAGGTCTATAGAGTGCAACTTAACATGTTTATATGGCTTTAAATGGATGTAAATGCAATTAGACAAGAAACACGACAGGAAGCCTTGACAGAAACATTTGGTCTTTATCATTACCTCCGCCAAGGAGGTTATGTTTTTGCCGGCGTCTGTCTGTCTGTCTGTCTGTCTGTTACCAACATAACTCAAAAAGTTATGGACTGATTTAGAAATTTTCAGAATCTGTTGAAAATGTGAAAAAGAAGAACTGATTTCATTTTGGGGGTGATCCGCAAGAAATCCTGGATTCCGGATCCCTTTGAAATTTTCGTTAACATTGTGGTCAATGGGGCCAAAGATTTTGTTTCTCAATATCTCGGTGAATTATTGACCAAACCCCATGAAGGATGGACCATGGGATCCTCTATCCTATTCCAAAAGCTGATCCGGATCTGATCCAGAAGACGGATTTTATTGCAATTTATATAAACTTGGCGGAGGTCTGCGCTCTCCCGAGTGCTTTCTAGTTTTCTTGTGCGATCAGGTCAGATTTTAAGTGCATTACCGCCCCTTATAGGATGATACTTGATATTTCACTTTCTGGCCTGTCCGATGTGAAAGAGGAGGTCTGCGGCTTGACATCTCTGGGAAAGGTTGTTTGGTGCAATTATATTCTAAATTCAACATAATACAACATAAACTACAGCCTCCTCCGAAATAATAAAAGAGAACAATGGCAGATAAACTAAACTTTTATGTGCACAACACTCGATCTGCTGTGTGCTTTTTAAAAATACGGTCTGTTTCTGTAGCAATAGAATAGAAACTGGTAATGATGGAAACATATTTTCCATAAGGTGTTTTATTATTATTATTATTATTATTATTATTATTTTAATTTTAATTTTTTTATTGTTAGTAGTAGTTGTAGTAGTAGTAGTAGTAGTAGTAGTGTTTTAAAATAAAACACCTTAAAACAGATCTTAATAATATTATAATTTTATAATTTTTAATAATAAAAACATTTTTTAACTTGTCTCAATGCATCCTGGGTAAAAACATGCGAGAACGACGGAGGCGGGGTGTGCAGCCTCTCGCTGCAGGCTAATGGACGAACACGCCCCAACAAAACACGCCCTCATCAAGACACGCCCCCTCCCTCCAATGTGCTTCTAAAATCCACTCCCACCGTCGTTCGTTCGGAAACAACGAATCATGTCATCGATAAATAAAACTACTAATTCGATTCATTTGCAGCATGCGTGTCTAATCCGCACACGTGACAAAATGCGACAAAAATAAAATGAATAGACGTCGAGATGAGAAATGCATGAAGTCTAAAAACATATCATTTTGTCTTAAAGTAGCCATACATCACCAGTCAGTCCGCTGGGCCTTTATTCTGTATAAATAAGATATGGCTCCACTGCCTGTCTTTTATGATATATCCTGAATAAGACTGCAAGACGTGGCTATAAATAGCCTCAGTGTGTGTGTGTGTGTGTGTGTGTCTTTAAGAATTTAGCTGTAATTTGAGAGAGGGAGAGTGTGTGTGTGAGAGAGAGAGAGAGAGAGAGAGAGAGAGAGAGAGAGAGGGAGCGTTCACACACCCACCATCAACCTCTCTGTCTTCATTTTTTTTTTTTTTTTTTAATCGAGCGTCGAGCTGCAGGATTTGATCTGATCTCGGCTGCAATTATGCGCGTTTCTCCTCGGATGCGCAGCGCGCCGAACGCCGGGAAGCTGGTCCAGGCGCACAGCCTCTCTGCTGCCGCATCCCCCACAACTTGTTAGCGTGTGCGTGCGTGCGTGCGTGTGCGTGCGTGCGTGTGTGTGTGTGTTCACCAAGAGGCCCGTCTTGTTTATCAGGGAGTGAGTCGACATGGCTCCTGCTCAACGTACTCGTCTTTGCGAGCGACCCCCGGAAACCAGCTGAGGAAGCGAGGCGCAGATCATCTGGATGAGAGTTCAACGGTGAGTCCGTTTGTGTGTACCACCCCCCCCCAAACACACACACGCGCGCGCGCGCACACGCGCACGTATGCTGTTTATTTTCTTTTATTTCACAACAACAGTCGGGAAAGCAAAGTGCGGTGGCGTCAGAGTATTCGTTCAAGGCAAACATCTGCGATCCACGATCGATCGACTGTTTGTCGGGATCTGCCGGGTGGTGGTGGTGGTGGTGGTGGTGGGGGGGCTTCACGATTACGATCCGGTGGTGCACGATCGGCCCCATAGCTAAAATATATAAACGGGGGCTATTTCCTTAAGAATGCAAGTAGGAAGGGGGGAAAAGATTCACCCCATTTTTACGCAGGCGCACCAGATTCCCGTTCGGTCGGCAGTCTTCCAGGTGGAAACGCTCAAGATTATTATTAATAAAGCCATTATTAACACTCCACGAACGACCCCGCTCAAGCGACACTGCACATCAGCTTTCATGCCGGACACACCATCCAAACACGAGTAAAATATTGTAGGTAAACATTGAAGGGTCCCCTGAAAGCTGCTACTTCGGGACAGGGTATGATATTTGGTATCAGAGTTAATAGTAGTGGGAAGTAGTTACAAAAAAAAAAAAATGAATAGATATGCCGGGAAAGGGCTAAATTTGCCTCAAATTGTAGTGGAGCAAAAATAATAAAAATGGGAAGACAGTCTGTCCTGGAGGAAAAGGTGAACTGTGTGCGCTGTTTCCTTTTTTTAAAATTATTTTGATATTGTACCTGGAATGAACCCTCAAATAGAAGGTGTGTATGTCGTCATATTTCAGTTATTGCCTCCAGGGCAGTAACTGTGTGCTGAAGCAGCTCAGTAAGTATGCAAACATTCCAGTTTATCCCCCTTTGCCTTTTTTTTTGGGGGGCTGTCACTCTTTTATGGGTTGCAACTCTTGCATTTACCACTGGCACTCTGCTTAGGGTTTCGCTGCAGGTGAATTTTAATGCCAGTGTGACTTGCCGTTACTGTCGACTTCAGCTGTTTCCTTTTGGTGCTCTCGGGTTGACCTCTGCGCCGTTTGCCCTTGACAGCAACGAGGTCCTGCTTGAGTCTCGCAGAGCACAGATGTGTTTGTGTGCCGAAACAAACCTTTTCTTTGCTTGGAAAGAGTGACCAGGGGTGTATTTTACACACACATTCAACCAGTCACAATACAGACCCTTCTAAGTGCCCCTCTAATGTGTTTTTGGTGTATTTATGCCCCCAGTGCTCACTGTCCACTAATGCATCACATGCAGACAATAGAAGAGGACTCTATGGAACTGGCCTTCTTGTTCCCTGGTGACTTTTTCTTGGCTGCAGCAATAAAAGCCGGAATAAAATAGAAAAATCTCTAAGGCTGTGTCTCCCAGGAGTGAAATGTGTGTGTGTGTGTGTCTGTGTTTTTACCTGACTTAACTGGGTCTTTAAAGAAAACTTCCGTAGCCTGTAAAAACCCCAAAATATCAGGCCATGTGCACACATCTGAATTTAGTCGCACAGGGGAACAGGCTCTCGGTGGCTCTGTGCCCCTGACACGTTGCTTGGCCGTATAGATTTATGTGCTTGTGGTCCAAAAATGCTGAATGGAAATTTATCAGTGGCTTTAGGTCATGGGACATGTTTTATTGAACAGCTGTGTGCAGTTTTCTCTTTATACCATCAACTCATGCCCCCCCCGATGTTCTGATTTCACTCTGCTCAAACGTATTTTAAATATTTTTTTTCTTTTTCAAAATCACAACACTGGATTAACCTCCTAAGAGCTGGTGTCCACATATGTGGACATTAAATGTTGGGTCACCTATCATATAAAAACTAATTCTTCTTAGTATGGGGCCAAATGTCCACATACATGGACCCATAAACATTATATTATTACAAATTTAGATTGATTGTCCCTGTATGTGGACATCATTTTCCCCAAAAACCACTTGTTTCAAAATATTGTTAAAACATGATTCTCAGTCTTTATACTTATCAGGTCCCAATAATCCTAAATAACAAAGACATATTAAGAATATATATCAAAAAAGAGCTTAGGTCTTAGGAGGTTAATGTCTGATTGTAAAGGTTATCGCAATTTACATGCAAGGTCCTTGCTGATAGATAAAATATGGAAACCTGCCTTCTGTTATTTGTAATGTGCAAACAAAATCTGTGAGAAAATCATTCGTCCCTTCAGTTCTTCAGCACGTATTATTCGCTGATTTCCAGTCCGCTCTGTGCTGCGCGCCAGTTCATATACCCCTGTCCTGTATCTATGTTTTGCAAGCAAACACTGCAAAGTCCAGGATGGACTAAAAAAAAAAAAAAAAAAAAGAACATTTGTAAGGTTGTTAGATGAGCAGCTTAGAAAAAGACTGGGTTTTTTTTTTGCTTCCTGCAAAAGAGGAATGATACGGTTTCAGAGGCCGTCGAACACACAGTTGCTGGTTTCTGCATGCACATGGACATTTAATACTTCTGTCCTCTGTCTGAGGAGCTGCCCTTCCTCTGTAATACCATACCAGGAAGTGACCTATTCATGCTTACTGCCAGAAATCCAACCATCGTTGACCATTTTGCAGCATCTGTGAAGGGAAGACAACAAAACCGGGCTACCAGATCATAGCTGATAGCAAAACATCTGTTAAAGAACTTTCCACCTCTTTCAACTCCCACGCCCTTGTTGATCAAGTCGTGTCTTGTCTTGTATTTGAGGTCAGTGGCCTTTCTCTAACAGGTCCTGGGTTATACATTGACAGCACCTTGCCTGTGGGTGTGACACAGTCTGAAAATAATTCACCTCCATACTTTGTACCGCGTAGTCTGACCAGATTCCTGCTCGTGGCCAGTTGTCATGTCCGCTTTGGGTTTTCAGTTTCTATAACCTTGCTACAATCAGCCCTCTTGTCTGTAGTTCCACACTGAGTTAACAGCTACAGCCAGAAATTCAGTTAGTCTGTGTGCCTCTGCATAATATACTCAAGAGTTTATTAATTGCATGGCAGATTTCAGTGCATAACTCGTCCCGCAGCCTCACGTGACATACAAAATGTGTGGCTTGTTTGGGACTGGTTTATGGAAAAATTGGAAAAAAAATCAGCTTATCCTTTACTTATAGGAGAGGTTTCTTGCACGGCCATGCATTTCGACATTCGAAGGCCCACAGGTCCACCTGACCTGCGCCGAGAAACACTGCTCAAAGTATAAAATGTATCCATGGGTGTCAAGATTCGTCACACCGAAATTTACATCTTAACCCAAACCTTAAAACCAAGTCTTAAATCTCAAACAGTCCTTTAAAGTTGTAAGGACCAGCCAAAATGGCCTCATTTTTCAAGTGGTATGCATATTTTGGTGCTCAATATGTATAAAGTGCAAACACACACACACACACACACACACACACACACATAGGGGGATTAACCAAGAAATGGAAGGGACTGGCTGGGATTAGGCATTATCAGGGGGTTGAGGCACACATATCACAATTTCTCTGGATATGTGTAGCAATTTTACCAAATTAGCCTGCATGTGTGGCTTCGCACGGGTGCACTATGACTCATTTGATTGACCAGCAACTGCTTTCCGGGAAATTGCAAATTCGCTGAAAAACTTGGGCCCTTGGGAATGAACGGGAAAGGCTTTGACAAACCTCTTGCAAAAATAAGATCGAACAAGTCATGTCAAAGATGTCACATTTGAAATTATTATTTATTATTATAACATTATTACGTTAAATTGTGTTACAACTCCCCTCTTCAAACTATGAAATCTAAATACAAAATACAACTAGGTAGGACATTGACAACAAAAGACACTTGGGGGGTGGGGGGAGCAGAGACACCCGGTCACATGTCTGTAGAATTATCTCGTCAAAGCTTTATTGTCTTCTGTGTGACAGAAGGGGCATGCATAACACAGCTCGCCTGTCTCTTTCTCCATCTCTCCGCAGCAGAGGCGGGTGGCCATGGACCCATTCAGCCAGCTCATCTTCACCATCTCGGTGACTAGTTTCCTCATCTTCCAGTGGCTCTTTCACAAAGGCAGTCCTTGGGCGTCCACGCGCGTCAGCCCCAGCTTCCTCAGCCTCAGCGACAAGCAGAAGGTGGAATGGAACTCAAGGTGACCTGACGGAGAGGCTCTCTGAGACCACAATGAGCTCGGGGGTGGGGGTGGGTGTCCAAACCAGTCCCACGAGGGCCCAGATCCATCAGGCTCTTCTGCCCCTCCCCTATCCTGTTGTACTGCGACCCTCTTAAGACTGGTTTGGGTGCCCCTGAGTCAGACTACCTCCATGTAGAGCAGAGGGGTGCTGCTGATGTTTAATCTGTCTCCAAAAACACCCTCACCGACAGCCTGCCCACATATTTCCTGTCACACTGCTCTGTGACTCACCAGTAGGATGAACTAGTTCTGTTGTGTGCTTCAAGCCACATGCAACATGGAAGATAAGAATTTATATCCTTCTTTAAACCAAAAAAAAAAAAAATCTGAAAAAAGAATCACATAATATTTCTGTGTCTTTTGAGACGGTAGTCCTCACAATATTAGATGTTCAGCAAAATCCTACTGTGGGCTGAATATCACAATATAAATGAATATATTTGTATATTACAGTCAGATTAGCCTTGTCATATTAAATCGTCATCGCCGTTTTTTGCTGTAATAGACAAAGGAGAGCGAGTCAGGGTGCACGTTCACACCAATGATCAGGGCATTTGATCAGGCATCCGTTGTTATGGGAACATGGCAGATACTGTTTGTGTCTTCAAAGTGACAGGCCAGATAGTCAAGTCTCTGCGGGAGCCGGAAGGCTATAACGCAGGAGGGATCTGCCTGAAATAATACATTGAATTAAACGAAATCAATCATTTTCATCGAGGGGCTGCGTTTAATTATCTATGTAGGTTTTGTGACTCCATGAAGTTCTCTTCACGGGCTATTTTGATGACTCCTGTCTGCGTCAGAGATGTCACGTACTCTGCTCCAGTTGGTCGATTTTTTACCCCCCCCCTCTCTCCAGGACGGTGTCAACGTTTCACGCGCTCCTGGTGGGAATCTTCTGCCTCTGCATCTTGTTGTTCGACGATGCCGTCAACGAAGACCCAGTCTGGTGAGAACC
The DNA here is from genome assembly GCA_911728415.1 of Lagocephalus sceleratus. Taxonomy (NCBI): domain Eukaryota; kingdom Metazoa; phylum Chordata; class Actinopteri; order Tetraodontiformes; family Tetraodontidae; genus Lagocephalus; species Lagocephalus sceleratus. The sequence goes on from CAJVRN010000046.1 coordinate 647,464, forward strand.
GAGCGGCCGGTTCACCTTTTCAGGCTCGGTTTTAACGCCTCCCCACCGACGGTGGAGTTCTGTGGGCGAGGTGAGAGCTCAATTAAACCCGCCTCGACCCTTTTGTTTACAGGGGAGATCCGACATGGGTGAAAATTAACGTTGCCATCACAACAGGCTACCTCATATCTGGTAAGAGAAACATAGTTGTTGAAGTGACCCCCAAAAATAACTGTGGCACCTATATGATCGGATTAATCCAAATATTCAGACGCGCCTTTCCTCTTCTACTCTTTGTTTTCCAGATCTGCTGCTAATATTTTACTATTGGAAGGCGATAGGAGACAAGTTTTTTGTAATTCACCATGTGGCAGCATTGTATGCTTACTACTATGTACTGGTGAGTGCCCTATTGTCCAATAGCAGAACGTGCAGGCAAGATGGGAAGGAGACGGCCAAGGGTGAACAGCTGTGTCCTCCCACGCGGGGCGTTACATTTTGGCAGCGACCTCGTGCACATGCAACCGATAAAAAGGGGCGGGGCAAGGTGGGCGACGGTAACCATAGGTAAATGACCGTATAATCGGGAAATAGATCGTTATTGTTTCAGTGATATGGATCATTTGGCATAGGTTTAGTTCTAATACTGAGTAGAATTAGATTTAAGGCAATATTAGATTATAAATACGTAAGATTGCTGCCTGTGGAAATAATATTAACAAAGTTTATGATGAGTAATAGTGTAAAAAACATATAATAATGACACCAGAAATAAGAATTATTCTTTCTGAGTCAAATAAATATCTTTTTTGTCAATTATCTATGATGAATTGGTGCAGCATCTCCATATGATACATTCAATTTAATGACGGCGTGGTTAAAGTCTGGTTCAATTCATGAAAGTGGTTACGACTGTAAAGGTCCCCGGCGCTCAAGGGAGCCACGCTACGTAAGCAGCGTTCCGCTTTTGCGTAAAAACCTAAATAGACGGTAGAGGGACGCTCGGTGGGACTCCGGGACAACGCTGTTCACTCTTGGTTCAGCCCGGGTCGCCAGGGTCTGCTGGATCATTATTACGGAAATGAATGACGATGGTATTTTTTGCATGGAATGCAAAGATTAAACTGGCTGACAACCCCCCCCCCTCCCCCCTCCCCCCCCCGTACCTCCCACCCCTCACCTTGCTCCTACAGTTTCTGTAGTTTTTAGTTTTTTTTTGTTGTCGTTGTACTGACTCCCTTTAATGTTCTGCCGATCTGCTTTAGCTTTTTTTTTTGTTTGTTTTGTTTTCTCCCTTTTTTAAAGTCAGCGCAGGTGAATGCTTTACCTGTGACCGCCGTGCGCATGCCCCGCAAACTCTACGCAGCCAGGCTTTCTTTTTCTGCATGACCACAAACATTTTTTTATCTGCCTACAGTACATAACAATAAGTGGGATACATATATATATATACATCTTTTTAACAATGTCATCCCTCTAGCACCGAGTGTGTCTCGCACCTTTACTGCTCTTAAGCCTCTTTCATTAATTTCTATTCTTTATATTTTTTTGCTTCCGTTTAAGCGTCAAGAAAGCCATTTCATTCCGCAGGAGTTCCTGTCCCGTCTATCTGACGTAGAGACACATACGTGTAGTTTGCTTAGCTCTTGCCTTGTTCTCGCATCGAAATGGAATCTAAGATTTTCCATTGCTATGACAACACAAGCGACACGTGGCAGAGCGACAAGGACGTTAGGTTTCCAGCTCGTGTCGAAGCCCTGCAGTTCAGCCTTACTCTCTCCATTGTTCCGGTAATGATGCATATATCCTTTCCATGTTCTCTTAATCGTAATACAGCTCGAAAGACCAAAAGAAAGAACCGGTTTTCCCCGTTTATGTAGCCGAAGTACAGACAGCAAAGGCCATACTGTTACTGGACACTCATGACAGTTTTCCTCACACTAGATCTTAAATAAAATAACCAAGAATAACCATATTTCTCACTAGTTTAATGAAATTTGACGTTAACTTTCCGGTAGTGGTGTGATTAAAAACTCTGTCTCTCTCTATCTTTTTTTTTTTTTCCCCCCCGTCAGGTTTGACTCATTAATTTATGTGTCGAGTGTGTTTATGTGGCGCGTTAACTGCACAGCGAATGCTACGAGCTTTTGTATGAAAGTACGGGACGCCCAATTAGGAGCTAAATCCTACTCGCAGAAGAAAAAAAAAACCTGACAAATTTTGGTATGCAAACACAAATTGTGTGCACACCTGTCTTACTTTGCTTGATACTGCATTAAGACTAGATTTATTTCAAAATTTCAAGCGTGAATCTGCAGAGTAACGATAGCTGCATGCAGTCTTCACAGTGTTGTCTTGCTTCTTATTTGCTTCCGACTGTGGTGTTCTTTACTTTAAAACTCTTCCTTTCTAATATATCCGTGTCTGTCTTGTCTGTGTGCGTGTCCTCCGCTGACATTAACATATATAGCCCCCCTCTCCCCCCTTCGAAACCCCCACATGCAAAAACTACGTGTCATCAAAAACGGCCAGAAGGTGTGCGTGTCGCTGAGGAGCCTCAGAGCAGGTCCAGATGGGGAATTTCTTTATTCCTGTCTTGTCTGCTGCTTTTGCTGTTGTGTTGCACTGAGCAGATATGATGCCCAGTCACAGTATGGACTTACCAGTTCCTAGAGGTACTAGCATCCTCTCATGCTGGGTGGAAAGAAAAGAAAGAAAGAAAAAAAAAAAAAAAAAAAACCAAAGAACAAAATCGCATTTTTTTTTATGGTGAAAAAAGCTGAAAATGCAGATGTTTGTATCACCTGTAGTGTGTTTCACCGAGCAGAACTGATGGTAAGTTTTTCTCCCGCCGTGGAAGTAAGGCCACCAGACCCAATCAATAGTGATTTTTTTTATTTTATTTTATTTTTTTTGAGCTGAAATAAATCGTCAATCATCATTTAGCTTCACAAATAGGCACAATTATAACCCATTCTGCTGTAAACCAGGTGCTTGAAGGTAGGTTTAAACACCATTTGGGATCGGGAATTTTGATCCAATTGTGGATTCGGTGGGGGGGGGGGCTGCAAAGAACACGTTTGAGCGCGGGACGTGGTTTTTTTTTTTTTTTTAAATGTCTGGAAGATGATCTCGCGCAGAGAACACCACGGGATTCGGGCCCTGATCATTTAGAGAATGGCAGGTAACGGTTGCTTTTTTTTTTTTTTTTTTTGGTTTGTTTTTTTTTTTTTTTTATGTTCCTTTATTCATTCTGCATGGCTTTCTGTTGCTCCATTCAAGAACTGGCTGGCGCGTGTACAGTCGTACAGTGTGTATTCTCTGACTGTTGACATTTGTGATACCTCTCAGGCGGCTCTCTGGATGAAATGCTTAAATGTCAGCTTGCAGTAGTAGCAGCATAAATAGTTGCCATATCTGTTGTTTTTTGTTTGGTTTTGTTTTGTTTTGAATCTTCGATGCTTCTGTAAAAAGGTTTGACACACACGTGCACACCGTGTTTCGCTGCATGGTTTGACGTAATTAGGACTGAATTCCCCAATTGGCCCAAAGATGTAGTCACGTCACGAGGCAGAAAGCGTTCGTTGTTTTAAGCGTCTTTGCTCTGTGCTTTGGCTTCGGAAAAAAACCCTGCCCTCGTAAGCGACCAGGCTAATTCTGGCGTTAAGGGATGAAGGCTCTTTTGTTAGATCTGACAAAGGGGTCTATATTTGGTGAGGACATCTAATTTTGGACCCGATTCACACGCGTATTGAAATCGGAAACCCTCACATGGCTTTTGGCACTGCGAGCTGGGCACCAGGCGTGACTGTTGTTGATTCAAATGCTTCTTCTGTCTTCTTTTTTTGTCCCTTTCATGTTTCCGTTGTCTTCTTGTTCTTGCCTCGTTCTTCCAGGGCCAAGGAATGCTGCCTTATTTTGCTAATTTCCGTCTGCTCGCTGAGTTTTCGACGCCGTGCGTGAACCAGCGGTACGTACCCGCTCACTGATGATCAGGGCTTTGTCGCATGCTTCCTCCACACCCTGTTAGTTGCCAGAGATCATCTGAAAGTCGCGCTCGGATGTCCCCGTTATTGACGTGCGCGTTGTGTTTCAGCTGGTTCTTCGAAGTGCTCGGTTACCCCAAGACCTCCCGGCCCAACATGGCCAACGGCATCGCCATGGCGGCGGTGTTTTTCATGGTCCGCATCGCTGTCATGCCGGTCTACTACAGCCGCATGTACGCGGTCTACGGCACGGAGGCCTTCTACCTGGTGCCGTGGGGCGGCCGGGTAGCCTGGATCTGCTCCAGCATCTGCCTGGACGTCATGAACGTGATGTGGATGCACAAGATCGCGCGCGGCTGCTACAAGGTCCTGCGCTCGGCGCGCCGAAGCAAAGCCGGGAAGCCTCAGGAGAACGGCAAAGCGGATTAGCCCGAGAGGCCGAGGGCGCGGACCCCCAATCCGAGCGGTGGGACGCGCCGGCTCGGGACATCCACCAGAGGGCTGAATGTGAAGGCGGGTCGTCACTGAAATGTAAACGGACCACTCAGCTGGCCAACCTTAAGCCATGAAAACGACCTCCGAGCAATATTGTCTGTGCATGGCCAGCTATTTTTCTCTGGAACAGTTTGTCACTACAAACCGACGAGGGCATCCCGGGATAATATACAGTCCCGTACGCAAATTTTCAAAGTTTAATATTCTCTTCATATTCAACAAAAGACCTTTTTTTCTATTATCAATTCATGCCATTGCCTGAGAAATGATTTGTTGGTGATGATCGAACCTTGAAGACTTTCCTCTTGTGCAGTTGGTGCCATAGAAACCATTGCCCTCTTTGGAATTTTAAGGAACTTTTCCCAGGAGGAAGAGAATCACAGTTTTGGTGCCATCAGATGGAAGATACACGTACCCACTGTTTTAATAGTTTCACCATAAGAACCAGCCTTTTTTTTTTTTTTTTTTTTTTGTATTTTAAAGCCTTTGGATGGTTGATCAAAACACAGGCGTGAATGGCCATCAGCACACTGAGTTAAGTCCAATTTTTTGTCTTTGCTGGGGTCGTTTAATTCTGTTTTTTTTTGTACCACACTTTAACATGTGCTGAAAAGGGAAACCTGAATGTCACCTCTGCTGCGTTTGGATGCTGACATGAAATTCATATATGTGCATTTATGCTTAAAGCATTACTCTTTTTTCCCCCCCCCACAATGCAGTTTTAACATAATGGAATATTCCGTGTTCTTCCCGCTGAAGACATCTTTTCAGTCATTAAAATCTCCTGTCAGTGACATTTAGAGGAATGCTGTGTCATCCTAAAGCTACTATGTGTGTTTGCTGTTTCTTTTTTTTTTTTTTTTCTTTTTTTTTTAAAATCCGATTCATATTTCAGGTAATACATGTAAAGGTTGCCAATATTATGTTATCGTCTTAGAGCGTTGCAGTCACATTTTATGTGATTTATGATCCGTTCTTAAACACTCTGGCTGTTTTCAGCAACACAGAACATTCATTTTAAGCATCTTTCCTCAGAAAAACCCCCCCAAAAAAACATGAAATTTGACATTTAAAATGTGTTTTGGTTTTGACTATTGAGGTCCTCATCAAAAGAGTTCCAGCAAACAGGGTTTTGTTTGTTTTTAACAGTCTGATATGTTTATTTGTCGATGCCTTTATGAAAAGTCACATGTGATCACTTGTCAAATTCTGGAAGAAAAGAAAAACTGTCATGCCAAACTTTGGCTGTTTTAATAATTTGTTCTTTTCAGAGGTTCATGTATTTTTCTGTACTTGCCACCGTATGGTGAGGATGTTTTCGGACGGGGAGAAAGGGAATTTGCATACGGGATCGCTAATAATGTGGAATGAGGTTTTCAGATCAGATGTGAGCTCAGCGGGTGACATTGCTACTTCAGTGGAGTCGAAAGGAAATAGTGTGTGTGTGTGTGTGTGTGGGAGGGGTGGGGGGTGGGGGGTTAGAATCAGCTGTGGCTTCATGTAAGGTCATGCATGGTCAATATGATCTTCATGCACACTCTATATCTGCATGTGGTATTGCATGGGGATTGCACTGTAAACAAAGTAGGATATACATTTGACAAATTTTGTTTCTTCCTACATGTACATAATGTTTGCTTCAACGTTATACTTGTACCGTGCCACATAGTTTAATCCACTGTCGATGACAAGGCAACGTCATATTTATTATAGCAATCGACAGAATAAATTGGTAAGGAAATACTTGAATACTCAGCACAGCTTCTAACAATCTGGGCAGTGCAAAGAAACATTAATCCTACGAGCACTTGGCATTATATGCATTCTTTAATTTATGAATCCAAGAGAGGCAGACTCGAAAACAAGCAGACGCCAGCAGATGTGTACCACCAGCCACTGAAGCTGGCGTTGGTGTTTCTGTTCTGAATGTTGTTTGGAGGACAGATGTGAGTGTTTAGTGACATTCTATGAATGTATCTGAGAAGACAAGTGTCATTTTCATTTGTTCTTTGCAATAAATACCAAATTAACTCATTTGTGCTGGATTTATTGTGTCTGTGTCCTGGACCATTGACATCCTGTTCTTTGAAATTAAGGAATAATAATAAATAACTACTATATTGATATATACTATATTAAAGAATAATAATAAATAACTACTATATTGATTAAATATATCATTTAAATGTGACAACACACCAGTCACACTTTCTTATATCATGTCTTTTATGAAGGCTTAACTGTACTTATTTAGACTTCCAATTTGTTTTGCAAAGTAAAATTTTGCTTTAAAAATTATAACAAATTATGCAATTTTTTGAGAAGATCTCATTTTTAATTGAAAAACCTGAAATCGTAAATGAGAGTTGATATCGTTGGATTGAGACAAGACATCCAAACCCAGTAGAAATATGATTATCACACAGCCACAGTGGCAGCTGGTAAAAAATATATATATAAAAAAATAAAATCTCAAAACAAGTGAACATAAATGGCTGGATACCAATGCTAAGTGATTATTTAATGCCATATTTATTACTTGGGGCATTTTTATACAAATGTCATAAATTTAATATTGCACAGAGATATTTTTTTATCCAAGCTGAAAATGTGCTGGTTATTAAGTTTACACATTTTTACCCACAAAGCTGTTGCATATTATAACATAGTTGAATATAAATCAGGTGTAGTGTTGTAATAAACCACGAGAGGGCGGTATTATATTTAAATTCGCTGTGGGCTTGTTCATTTTTCTCATTTTGAAATTTTTTCGCTGATTGAAGTTGCATTTTGTTCATTCTAAATGTTAGTTTTAAAAACGTGACTCTGTTTCTGACTTTAAAATTTACCAATTAATTTCTCAGCCCGAGATTTTATTATTTTCTTTTCATATAAAATTGTAAAATTGTGGAGGAGTAGACTACTCAGGAAGGCAAATGAATATTTTTTTTGTTGTTGACCATATAAAAAATACACTCATGAGTACTTTAATGTGTGTTACTGCACTTAAATAGTGTTACCGCGAGAAGAACTGGATTCCTGGACTGACAATAGGGCAGGGGGGAGGACAGAGAGAGAATAATGTACAGAGAAGAGAGGAGATGAGGAAGACATGCAAACATGAACAAGTAAGGTGAGAGGAAGCAGTCGGTGGATCATGTTTCTATTATCAAGCAGCCTCCTTTAGACATATTAGCCTCCTGACTCTCTCTCGCTCCATTTCTCTCTGTCTCTCTCTCTCATTCCTGGAGTTTCAACAGGTTTATTTTCAGGCATCCATAAGTGTGGCCCTGGTCAGGTTAGTGGAACTTTGAACTCAGATGACTCACTCCAGCACCCTCTTTAACCTCAGACATAGGTTGATGTACAATAGTTATTTACAGCCATTAAACAACATTAAAAACTATAAAGAGAGACAATTGCTCTGTTGACAAATCCAAAAGGAGTATTTAAAAGACTCAGAAAGGCAAAAGGTTGCACTATCAAGGTTTTATGGTGTGCTCTCTTTCCAAGAAATACTATGACACTTCTGTGTATAGTGCAATTTAACATTATCTCTCAGCTCCGACTTCTGCTGAGTGCTGCTTTTGACATTACTTATGATACATCCCTGATAATACAGTTGTAGATTAGCCCTGTAACCTGTGTGAGTGTGTATGTGTTGTGTGTATGTGTGTGTATGTGTGTGTGCGCGTGTGTAGCGCTCCCACAATTCAATACTTATTAAAGTGAAATAGTGATGAATCGCCCTCATGCGCACATTATCCAGTAAAATAGCATAACTTTACACGTGATCCATGCTTGTAACTATACTTAATAAATAAGTAAAAACAAAAAGGAAATGCATGGGACAACAGCAATTTCCCAGTATTTTACAGTATTTTACCACCAGTCCCCCCAAAAAAAAAAAAAATCCCAAATCATGCTCAGGTCTCACCACCAAGGGTGGCTGAGCCCCCCCAGCACACACTCACATACACACATTTACGCGACAATGTTTTCTGAATATGCAACAAAACCGATGAAGTCTCAACATGACCACAGTTGCGCTACTGCTCTGAAAAGACAACGTTCAGATCGCCTGCTGCTAATTATCAATTCTCATGTAATGGACAGAAGTAGGCTGCCTCCTATCTGACATGATTAGATAAAGATCCTGAAATCTTCCAGTGTTTAAACTGGGATGAAGGCACCTTATGCAATCTTTCAGCAATTTCAGATGAAAATGAACTATTTTTAAGGACGTCTGCATCTAGAAAGAAGCCTGTATGCATATGTCCATCTAAAAAGACAGTACAGTAAAATAGATGGCTGGAGGTACATTTTAAAGTTTTTAATGCCTTCATTTTTAGTTATTAATGCCTGTAATCTAGGAAAAATGATGTCACAGGTTATTTGAGTGAGCTACTCAAGATAAGGCCTTCAAGACTTAACCTTGAGGACAAAGGTTAATTGGAGAGATTAACACTAGACCCAATAAAAACAAAAGGTTATCTGGACATTGATTATTTCAATGAAATGTCTTGTTTTAAAAAAATTAAGAGCAGTCTTACAGAAAACATAACGTCAGGGCTCAACCCATTTTCATCTGTCTGGCCAATAGGATTTTAATTGAGGGGTGGTTACCTCAAGGCAGAGATAAGAATTACGCACAAAAACAAAGGAGCCAGAGAGGAAGAGCTGGGCTCTGTTGGAGTGTTACACATTTACAGGCTCGACTCTGGGCGCAAGCCACTTCTCTGTCAACATGACCACGAACTTCACGGTGAACGCAGTGGAGAGCCCCGAGGAGCGGAGGGCCGAGGTCAAAGGTAGGGCTGCTTTCAGGGGCGCCAACCGTGTCGCCTTAGGTGCGCACGGTTCCCGCTGACGCAACGGGGAACACCTCCTGTGTGCTTGCAGGGACCATCCCCGGCTGGCTGCAGGGCACGCTGCTGCGCAACGGCCCGGGAATCTTCTCCGTGGGAGACACCAGCTACCAACACTGGTTCGATGGGATGGCCATCATGCACAGCTTCACCATTAAAGATGGTGGGTGTTTTTTTTTGTTTGTTTTTTTTAGATTGAAGCAGCAACAATTCATCTGTGATGTCATGAAAAGAAAAAAAAAAGGTTTTATTGTAATATTTTTGTTACAGGTGAAGTGTCCCACAGGAGCAAATTCCTTAGAAGTGACACCTATAACGCGAACATGGCCGCTAACAGGATAGTTGTGTCCGAAATGGGGACGATGGCGTATCCAGACCCGAGCAAAAATTTCATCGTCAAGTAAGTTGCTTTTTTTGGTTTTTAAACCTATAAATGCAACATTAAGTTTTGTTTCCAGTTCTGTAGAGTTTGAGTGTCACACTTTGTTTGATAATTGAACACTAACGAAACACTAATAAAGCCCTAAATGGGCTTTATTTGTAGTATCCTTGGATGCGGTAGAATTCCGTTCCCCGTCTCTTCCCTTCTCTAGTGTTCACATTAAATGTCTTCCTTCCTAGGGCCATTACCTTTCTCAACCACACCATACCTGACTTCACGGACAACGGTGGCAGCAATTTCATCAAGTATGGAAACGACTACTACGCCACCTCCGAAACCAACTACATCCGCATGATCGACCCCGTGACCCTGGAAACCAAAGAAAAGGTACGAAAACCCGCGACGCGGTCGTCTCGTCTTAGCCCGGACCTCACGGTGTACCACCTTGACCGACCCAGGTGGACTACATGAAATACGTGTCGGTGAACCTGGCGTCATCCCACCCCCACTATGACAAGGAGGGCAGCGCGTACAACATGGGGACGTCTATAGCGGAGAAGGGCAAGACGAAATACGTGCTGTTCAAAGTTCCTGCAGCTGCAGCGAAAGGTACTTAACTTCTTTGGGTCAATTTGGACCCAAACTCAAGTTATATAACAACCACCGCCATGTTTTCTTATTTGAACAAGGCTTTGTGATATCCTCCACGACAGCCATATAAACAACACAAATCTGAGTCTGGACATTTTAGTTGATTCTGAATGTTTCTTATTTTGTGTTGGAGTCTGGAAGAACCAGCAAAACCATTAAGATATGGGTAACTTTGGGTCAAATTTCAAAATAACCCTAACTGGACTCAATTCCTTTGGTAACTGTCCCCACACAGGAAGCCAGGACACTGAACCTTAACTTGAACACACATACATGCACAAAACTCACACTCTAGAATTTGTAAGTACAAGAACACACACATACGCACACCTTCTTCTTCATCTTTTTTTATTTTTCTTCTTACCCTGACACCAAACCATTTCTACTCCCAAACATAAAACCAGGTTCAGGTCCTTTGAAGATGAGGACCACTCAAAATGTCCTCACAACGCAAAAATGTCCTCACTAAGCTTGTCCCAGACCACACACATTAACACACACAGTTTTTGGTATCAGAGAGGTCAGCAGCCCCAATAAACTGCAGGTCAAAAGCCATTGTTTTTGGGTACTTTGCCCCACAGACCACGGCAAGAACGCCCCGGCTCTGAAGAACGTGGAGGTGGTCGCCTCTGTCCCCTGCCGTTCCATGCTCTCACCCAGCTACTACCACAGCTTCGCCATGACGGACGACTACTTCGTCTTCCTGGAGCAGCCTTTCAAACTGGACATTGTCAAGATGGCCACCGCGTACATGAGGGGGGTCAACTGGGCCAGCTGCCTGAAATTCTGTCCAGAGGAAAATGTAAGCCATCCCTCCTGAAAGAAGTCTGATTTTTGACGAGAAATGTTATATAGGCAGGGAACTAGATCCTGATTTATGGATTCTTATCCCCTCATGTCCTTGCCAGACTCTGATCCACCTGATAGACAGGAAAACCGGCAAAGAGGTGGAGACCAAGTACTACACAGGATCGATGATCGTCTACCATCACGTCAATGCTTACGAAGAAGATGGCCACCTGGTCTTCGACGTCATCGCCTACAAGGACAGCTCGCTGTACGACATGTTCTACCTAAGCAACCTGAAGGAAAACACTGGGAAACCCGATGAAAACTACTCCAGACCCCACTACAAACGATTCGTGCTTCCTCTAATCTCAGACAAGGTGGGCGCGAGTTCCAGGGGTGGGTGTATCCAGTCCTCGGGGGCCGCAATCCAGCCGGGTCTTCTGTCCTACCAGGTAGAGTGGGATCCCAAGTGAACTCGTAGGACAGAAATCCCAGCTGGATCGTGGCCCTGGAGGACTGGATCTGCCCACCCCTGTGGTAGGCACACAGCTTTGGGCAGGGGTGGACGGATCCAGTCCTCCAAGATCCGGCTGGGATTTCTGTCCTACCAGTTCACCTGGGATCCCACTTTCCTGGGTGGAATCTACCTGGTAGGACAGAAGACCCGGCTGGATTGCAGCCCCATCGAGGACTGGATCTGCCCACCCCTAGCGCAAGAGGTCACCGAGCGTGCAAAGGGTTCGACCCATTTTTAAAACGCGTCTTTGCAGGGCGCTGCGGTGGGGCAGAACTTGGTGACGCTCAGAAACACAACAGCCACCGCCGTGAAGGAGAAAGAAGGCAAACTGCAGTGCCAGCCGGAGGTGCTCTGCGATGGTAAAAGCGCAGCTCTTCCGCGCATCCGAGCCATTTCATAACATTTCAAATGAACTCATTTGTGTGTGTGTGTGTTTAACAGGCTTTGAATTACCCCGAATTAACTACAACCTCAATGGAACAAAGCACCGTTATGTTTACGGGAACTGCGTCGAGCATTCCGTCGTGTCGAAGCAGGTAAGAGTTTTCATTGTCGCGGTGTTAACATTACCGGCAGCGAACCGGAACAAATTCCAAGTCTTCTCCGGGCCGCTTTTCATCAAGGTCCACGAAACAATACAAAGAAGCAATAAACGCTGCCAGACAGCAAAGTATATGTATCTCACAAGACAGTCACGCTCCATAGGTGTTAATGGCACGCCGCACAGGAAGGTGCAAAAGGAACAACCTTGGTTTAAACAATTGCGTTTTTTTTTTGTGCTCATTCCCACTAGAGACAGATTCAGACAACACGGGGCTCTTGATTATCTTTTTTTTTTATTACATTGGGAATCTCATTCATGCAGTCCAGTTAAGAAAAACAGGAAGAGCGAAAGGAACAAAGCTGAAGTTTCCTTTGAAGACCACGTGCGTTGCGTCAGTTTAAGTAAGCAGCATTGTTCCTTAAACTTAAACAAAGACACAGTAAGGGATTAGTGTTTAATAGAGGAACAACGCTTCCTCTATTAAACTTTAGGACGTTTGTTATTGTTGTTATTTGAGGAACAAATATCACATGAAATGTGGAGAAAAACCCTGAGCTGTCTGATCAGGCGTGATGTTGAAACGCCATAAAGGAAGAGTGACTGTATGTGGGGCAAACGCTCGCCCTGAACCTTTAGGTAATCAGATCACAGCGGCCAAAGGTCACCATTGCCGTGCCATCACACAGGGATGAAAGCAATATTTTTTGTACGTTATGTGGAGCGGGGAGATTATCTGATGTGGTCAAGATGAACAGCAGATAGAGCTCAGTTCCGAAAAACACCAGTTCCGAAGAACGGGAAGACCTGAAAGTGAAAGAAGGCATCGAACCATCAGAGCTAAAATTCCTTTACAGGTTCCTGATCTGCTGATGTAATCAGAATGTTATTTAATCGCATTAATCAAACTTAACACACACATTTAAAAAAGGGTGGCTTGCATTACTGATTGTGTTTTTAATGCTTAAATGGGCGGAAATGTTAATCGTGTTGATTTTCACTGATGCACCTTGTTAGGCCGCTAACTTTCCCTTATCCCTTCTGTGTGAAGATCGCAAAATTTGACACAGAAACTAGAGAAATGGTTTACTGGGCTGAGGAAAACTGCTGGCCCTCAGAGCCCGTGTTCGTCCCCAGACCAAACGGGGAGTCAGAGGATGACGGTATGAGACAGCGTAGTATCAATCCCCATCTCAAGTGATGCCATATCCGTATATATGCATTTTAAATAAAAACTCTTTGTTTTTTTTTTTAATTTTTTCCAGGTGTGGTCTTGTCATCAGTTATTAACTCCAACCCGGGCCAGCCGTGTTACCTCCTCATCCTGGATGGCAGGACCTTCAAAGAAGTGGGTCGAGCGTACGTCGCTGCCAAGTTGCACAAGGACATGCACGGATATTTCATCCCACGAGCGTAATCGGTTCTCATTTTGCAAAATGGTTAGGGTTAGGATAAGAAAAAAAAAAACCCTCAAAAAACAGCAAAACAAATTGTGCCATGAGATGCCACAAGCGTGTCTCCCCGATTGTTATTTTTATCCCCACATTTTTTTTTTATTATGGATTTTATGTTTATGGATATCGTATGGATCGTGCATGTGTGTACAATAAACATGTCCTTGTAACGTAAATGTAAATCCCTGTTATTCTGCTGTAATGCTGTGTAAAGATGAACATTGTGTTTTTTAACCTTTCATTATCTTTTATGATCAATTAGCAATGTATCAGAACAGTTACTACATATTAATTTGATAATTTGTCTCTGATAATAATCTACAATAGATTATCTGCTCAAACATCTGGGGATTTGGCACCCTTTTTGGGCATTTTTCTAGAATGTTTTCATGATCTGGCTACCCTGGAGGAAATAATGACTACACAATTTGTTGAAAGTCAGCATAATTTACAGATAATACATAAGGATACTTGTTGTAACTCATAAACGGAGAAGTTTTCAGTTGTTCGAGGAATTGTTAACTTGCGTAACACATTATTCATCACTCCAGATTGACTGAATGAAGCGTATCGCATTAATAATCTGGATTTATTGACAAAGAAACGTTTTAGCTGTGCATATTTTCACTTTTGGGACATGGTGAGTTCATACAGGGTCCTGTTGTTTCTGTAAAAACAAAAGTTATTTGAAATTAAAGACAAGGAAAACAACCTTGTGATCACTGCAGAGTGCAACATGATCGATCACTACACCACCTCCAAACCTGTACATATTAACCTTGACCTCTTAAATTGAGTTGTTAAACACTTATCTGGTGATGATAAGTCAATCCCAGTTGTACAGTTTTAAAGTGCATATCTACAAAAACAAATGGATGGGCTCTTTATAAAGTTTCAAAATGAACAGGGGTTCAATAAAAGAACACCAGGAATCCCTTTAACAGTTCAAACTTAATACAAACATGTGTTTAAACAATATCATGACATAATTCAAGTGTGCGCAACAAGTGCGATCAGCATTAAAGCTTACATTTGCACTATCCACCGTAAACCAAGTTCTGTTCACATACATCCGTGCACGTACACAAACACACACACAGTTCACGCTAAGGCTGAAATGTGTGCTTAACGTAACCTAATTTCACCTTTCATACACAGGAAAACACTCCCGTACACAGCAGGGCACTGGGCTACAACAGTACAATATGAACATTTTCGTCCTCCCATGTCCAGAGAAATGTTTAGAGATTAGAAGAAAATATTTAACTACGGCAAGAGCGACATGAGAGAACTAGTTTGACGTTTAAATTCCTGATTGAGATATTAATATATTCTCGTAACAAGTAAATATCGAAATTCAATGGCTACATGAAGTGATCAAATTCCAAAAGCTGGAAAGCATGTTTAATCAGGATGTCACCCCTGACAAAGGTTGACCACCAAGCAAATGAGACTATATTTTACTTATTTATAGGAAGTCAAGTTAACCAATAAATCACTGTGATGTCCAATGAGGCCATACCAAATCCACTGACGGAGCAATGCATCGGCTAAAATAAATTAAAGAGTCAGTAAAGAGTATTGACCTATGGTGACGGGAACAGAAAAAGATCAGTCTGTTCGATCATTGCCAGTTTCCCAGTGTTCCAGAAAAAATAGACATCTCCCTGGTTTCCCAACCTCGAATGACCTCGGTTTTTATCTTAATTATCTTATCTTAATTTTCACCTTCCCTTCGTTCCTTATCTTAGTTGTTTTAGCTATTAACATTTCACATTGTGTCTCAAAACGGCAAGGTAAAACAAGGGTTGTGAAGGAAAGTGAAACAGAACTGGGCAAAGGACAGAATCCAAGCCACGGCGACCACAGCCAATCTTAACGGCAGGAGTGTGGCAGTGGAGGACTTGGCCGCTTCTAACGCCGCCGGGGAGCCAGGCGCTTTGCATCTAGGGAGCCGGTACGCCGGAGGGGAAGGCCGTCGGAGTCCACAAATCCCTAGCTGCCACCAGCTTCGGTCTCCTTTTCCTTCGCTGCCGAGGCCTGACTGTTCTTTGCGTCTTCTCCCTCGTCCCCTGGCAGACAGAGTCGATTGTGCTCATGTGTGCATAAAACCGCGCGGGCAAATAAATGCAACGTGTGGATGAACTGAAATGACCCAAGCTCTAGTTTCTATTACATATACAAGGCTTTTGTCAGCACTCATCAAACATCAACGCCTGGGTTTTTACGCATGTTCAATACCTAAAGCATAAATTTTGAGCTTTAGCGCCCCCCAGCGGTCATGTTTAATATTACTCGGCAAAAGGAGTTATAAATTCAAGTATAGTAGTGATCCTATTTAGTTCCCCCACACATGTCTATTAGCTGTTATCACTACAAAAGTACACTCTATAACGACAGGCCTCACCTGGCTGGGCGATGCTGAGCTGGGCCAGACCCTCGGACAGTTCGGCGGGCCCCTGCGCTGCTGCGACTGCTGGGATTTCATGGACGGCATTCCTGCGGCCAGACCGTTGAGAAGCGATGAAGTCCTCATAGGTCGCCTCCACATCCGTCATCGCTAACGCGTCTCACCATAGCAGGGCCTGGCACGCACAGGCACTCACTTACCACATCGCCACGTACACACACGCACATGTGAAAGTTCACAGG
Organism: Lagocephalus sceleratus; assembly: GCA_911728415.1. NCBI lineage: Eukaryota > Metazoa > Chordata > Actinopteri > Tetraodontiformes > Tetraodontidae > Lagocephalus > Lagocephalus sceleratus. Next base: position 663,778 of record CAJVRN010000046.1, read on the forward strand.
AAAATTACTTCAAGGCCATTTTTCTTGTAACGGGTGAATCAACAGTAAGCGGTGGAGGTGTCCTCCGCGCCCTCCTTTCGTATTTTAACCACATCTCTTATCTTATGAGCTAATCCCTGATTAATCTGGTTTAATCTGCGTCCACTGGTCAGGAGAGACATGATGGGAGAGAAAGCCGGCACAAACCAAACACTGTGTGCTAATACTGGTGTATTGTAGAATGTCAAAATGCACTGAAAAGGGTAATTATGGCGCATGAGAGGAGGGAACTGTATTGAAATCCTGTTTGCAGTGAGCATGGAGCAAGGCAGTGTTGCCAGGGAGATGTAGGTTAAACCCCCCCCCTCCACTATTAATACTCTATCACACTGTATCAATCTGACAGGCTGAGGCAACCGTCCCGTTACTATTTTCAAAGTTGCGAGCGTGTGTTGGTGTATTCCTGGGCGCCTCCCTTTCCATCATCGACGCTCGCTCCCGCTCAACTGTCCCTCTCGAAAAAGGGTGTCAAGGGACGATGCGGAAACCCGACAGATGTGGCCACCGAGTCTGCGGCCTCCTGATGCGTCAGCGTAACTTGAGCGTCTTTGTGATTTGTTAAATAATATTTTGTGTCTTTCTAGTAAGTCCACACCAGACGTAGAGATTGCAAACTGGCAGAACATCAACAATAGCTGACCTCGTGTTTGGTTATAACCCACAGAAAATTTGACCATTTCCATAGTTCACTCACGTTACTGTATTCATGATGTGTGTGTGTGTGTGTGTGTCAGATGGTCTACTAACTTCCAAAGGCACCTTCCCGCCTGCCCATGTGGGGACTTGAGCCCCAGTTGTTTGTTTTTTTGTTTTTTTTGCAGCAGAAGCCAAAAACAAGCGACTAAACAATAAATAAACACCACGCGCCTCACTGGCAGTCAACGTGCAGCAAAACAACAGAATTGGGGAGAATCTGATTTGAGCAGACTTTCTCTCGCTGAAATAAAGCACACAGATCCATCACAAACACATTATGTAATGCACACAAACACAGACGCACGCACTTAAACGCACGCGCGCGCGTACACACACACACACACACTTGTGAGCGTGTTCATATTAACTGTCCTACATTCATTACCTCTAAAGGGCTGCAACGCATCAAGTATCTTTTCGTGCGCACAGTGGAGTCCACAAATAAATCCCTTGGACTGTATATGGGATGACTAGTATTAACATTAATATACCATTATCGCGCTAAGGGTAATGATGTGCTTGATTATTTGAAAAAAAAAAAAATGTTAGAAAAACAAAACAAAAACAAACGTTTTAGATCTGTGTAAAGCCTAATCAGTGGCAGTAACGCAGACAAATGGAATTGATATTCATTAAAGAAACAAACAAGTTTTAAGATTAAAGTATTATAGGATTAATTGCTAATATTGATGCTATTTTCTTGCTACCTGTTTGGGGTTTAAAGATTCTCCGATTATTCGCAGGAAGCTTGAAATGCCCTGTCCCCCCCTGCACAGGCGATGGAATTTAACGACGCTCCTTACTATAGCTTCCGGGTGCGACTTTCAAAATAAAAGTTCTTATTTTGATTAAACTGCATTCTATTTGTCCTTTTAAATAATTTGTTCCAAATGGACCGGGCAATTATTCCACTGTTCAGATGTAATATACCCATGTAGGGCATGTAAAATTCTAAATAATAAATAGATGGCGAGTTAGACAGATAGAGCAGATAGAGATGGAGAGAGAGATAGAGATGGAGAGAGAGAGAGAGAGAGAGAGAGAGAGAGAGAGAGAGAGAGAGAGAGAGAGAGAGTGAGAGAGAGAAGGGCGGGGGTGGGGGGGGTCAAATAGTTGTGAACGAGCCTATTCAGATGATACAAGTATTCAGTCTGCTACACAGAGATTCTCCACATGCTTCTGGCCTCAGGCACACTGACCTCATTGTAATCCGTTAACCCTTTAAAGTTGATCTAGGATTTAGGCCACGTTAACATGACCCAAGCATCCTAAAACAATCTAAATGGCTTTCAAAATTAAAAAAAATCACAAACAGTATTTTGAAGATCAAATAGGCATTGTTAATTTTTAATCTTTAAGAAAGTGATTTTTTTTTTTTTATTGTTTTTTTTTCTTAAGCAGGAAGTGGATGTGTATTTTTCCTCCTCCTTCCGGTCCGCTACCTCGGCCGGCCCGTCACAACAGAAGCGTCATGGAGCACGAAGGTGAGTCCGGCTCTCCAAAGGTGCTTGTTTCTACTCTAATGTGGCTCTACAGATGACTAAAGCAATGTGGCAAAGGGCGTTTTTTTTTTACAGCTACTCGTATTTTAATTTTACCCAACCCTTGTTCGAGATTAAGTAAAAAAAAAAATCCAGGTACCATCAGGCCAAGAATGTAGCCACAGGGGCTAGTTAGCATAACGGGTGACGAACGGCCGTCAGATCTCCCGTATTAGAGAATAATTATACGCGTGTGTACACATATACCTGCATATATGTATATGAAAGTAAGACTCAACCTTCAATCTTGAATTCACAGATGAAGACATTCCCGAATCGGATTTGGTTCAATGCAACACCTGTAAAAGATGTTTTAACCCTAAAGTCCTGGTAAGAATTATAACTTCTCTATGTAAAACACGTTTTTTGTCATTATTAAAGTGTGTGTATACATATACAGCTGTATTTAGACATAGAAATGATGTGCAAGGAGTGTGACCCTCCTCCTCTCCCCATCAGCTGACATGACAACAGCTGGTTGTTGTCGGTGGCTTCTATTGAGAGATCTTTTAGGTTTCTATAGACATGGGAACATTAATAAAGTAGCAAAGCTTTGTTTGTGTGTATGTGATTTATTTATTTTTTTTAAACGCTAGCCAAACATCATGTCTCCACCCATTTTAAATCTTAATGCTTTATCTCACCGGAGTGTATTCCAGCTGCCTTTGGGCATGAGCCAGTGGACACCCTGGACACGTCACCTCACCTCACCTCACTCACCACAGGGACAAACAACCTCACACACTTAACGGTCACACCTAAGGTCGATTTAAAGTTGACAATTCGACAAACACTTTATTGTTTTAATGACTCACACTGAAATATTCAGGTTACTGATTATGAATAACTGTTTACGTAATTTTATGTTTAACAATAAACTGCTCTGTGTTTGTCTTTCAATTATGATTTACAACAATTACAGTGTACTGTACTGGGGCGGCACAGTGGTATCATTTTTTAGCACTATTGTCTCACAGAAAGAAGACATCCTCACTAACGTTCAAATCCCGGTTGGGGGTTTCTGAGTTTGCATGCTCTCCCCCGTGCCTGCGTGGGTTCCCACCGGGTACTCCGGCTTCCTCCAAAAGACATGCACAATTGCGGATTAGGTTAATTGATCACTCTAAATTATCTATAGTTGTGAAAGTGAGAGTGAGTGGTTGTTTGTCTATTGGTGTCAGCCCTTTCGACTGACTGGGGTCCAGTTCAGGGTCTACCAATGGTAGCCGGGATAGGCTCCAGTCCCCCCGCGACCCTCTGTGGAGGACAGAGTGATAGAAAATGGATGGATGGATGGACAGTTTACTGATTTTCAATTTTATTAAATATTCTGTACATTGTTATTCTGTAGCTGTATGCAATGTTGTGTCAACTGAAGTGACAAAATGGCACGAAACAAAGAAGTTATGCATATGAAAATAAAGACAAGATGAAGACTCTTGTGTATATGGAGCAGCAGGCTAAATTGCAAGGTTTGTATCGTCCTACAGGCGAGACATGCCGTAATTTGCCAAAAGTCATTGAGCAAAAAAAGGAAGGTGTTTGATTCAAGTCGGCAAAGAGCTGAGGGCACAGACATCTCTACACTCAAGCCTATGAAACCAAAGGTAAGACAGTTCAAACACTGTATTATGTAAAAAAAAAATACTCTGTAAAGATGAGAATATAAATTTCAAATGATTATTGTTTTTAAATATTATTACTACAGTACCTGTATTAAAACTGCGGCATGATACTTATCCTATAATTTACAATTAAATCATTTACGGTGAGCTCATTTCACTGTTATTCTCTTTAACTTCACCAGTTGTGACTATCTCCTGGGTTGCACTAGTAGACTCTTCCTCTCAAGTAACTTTCAACCTTTTTTATCCCCTATTGTCACTACTGTAATACAACAACTAAAACAACACAAAGTATCACCCATAAGTTTAATTATTTTGGACTCATCAATAATGAAAACGCATATTATGAGGCAGTAGTGCATTTTGAGAGGCCTTCCTCCACTGCAGGTTGCACTTTATCACCTCCAGTGTCATTAGTGTCATCACAGGCACCCTCCTGGGGTGTGTCCTTAGCCTTCTGCTGTTCACCCCGACACATGACCACGTCCCCAGGGTCTCCCACAAACCACAATGTGACGTTTTGCATGTGACACAACAGTGGTGGGCCTCACCAGGCAGCAACTGCTTCAAACACAACAATTTAAGACAGATTTATTTGTTGCATGCTCAATGGATTCTATTTTAAGAAGAGAGTTGGGAAGATGGGAATCGAACCTGGTTACAGCACCAACACAAGGAGATCTCTTTGTGAGAGCTCAGCATTGCTCCACTTTTCATCGAAAACATGGCTGTAAAGGGATTCTAATGATCTACTCAAATAAGGCAACTGCCCACACACACTTTTCTCCTTAAGTCTGAATTATTTGGGTAGTGTGAGTGCTCTACTATGCAGGAATATTTCACACTTCCCCGGCATGGTACGGTTGGGAGAGTTGGGATCTGTACTTGAGCATGGTTTGGTTGGGGGTAATGTATGTTTGAGGCAGCACCGGACATGGGAGAGATATGTGCCTCAGCACTATACACAAATATTACAGTGTGTCTTTTGGGCTGGAGAAGTATGTTTTGAACAAAAAAAAAAAAAGATGCTGTAATAATTCAGAATATTTCATGCATTCCAGCCAGAGCCCCCTAAGAAGCAATCGAACTGGCGCAAAAAGCACGAGGACTTTATTGCTACCATCCGGGCTGCAAAATCCTACACTGTGACAAAGGATGGTGGACCATTGCCACCACCCCCTCCTCCTACATATGACCCAGGTAAGACACACATTTGCATAAGGCAGGGGTAATCAACTTAGCCCTACAATACCTGAAGGTGTCCACTTGGTAGGACAGAAAACCGTGCTGAATTGTGGGACTTGTAGTACTGGGTTGGAGACTACTGGTTTAACCCTCTAAGACCTTAGCTCTTTTTTGATATGCATTCTTAATATGTCTTTGCTATTTAGGATTATTGGGACCTGATAAGTATAAAGACTGAGAATCATGTTTTAACAATATTTTGAAACAAGTGGTTTTTGGGGACAATGATGTTCACATACAGGGACAATCAATCTAAATCTGTAATAATATAATGTTTATGGGTCCATGTATGTGGACATTTGGCCCCATACTAAGAAGAACTAGCTTTTATATGATAGGTGACCCAACATCTAATTTCCAGTGGACACTAGGTCTTAGGAGGTTCAGGGATAGAAATAATGAGAGAATCAGGAGAAAATGTAGATTTTTTTTTTTTTTTTTTTAATAGGGATTGGTGAAACAGTGTATAAATAATAACTTTTTTGGTTTCAGACTACGTCCAGTGTCCTTACTGTCAGCGGAGGTTCAACCAGAATGCAGCAGAAAGGCACATCAAATTCTGCCAGGAACAGGCCGCCCGTATGCCCCAAAAGGGCAAAGTCGCTGATGTCAAGAAGCCTCCTGCTCGCACACAGGTATCACCAATGACGCACTTGTTTTTTTTCAGTGAGACAAACTGGAGCCACGCTATAATCAACCCGTGCGACAAGAGTGTAAACTACCATTTAGCCTCCCGTGTTGACCCTTAAAATACTTTTTAGACCCTGTGAATGAACTCGGCTTTGGTTTTCAAATGACGGCCCGTTTTCAGAGAGATGGCTTCAGACTCAACAAAGGAAAGAACCTTGTTGTTGTCAAGAGGATTTTCTTCACAGAATCAGTTTAGTTTGTTTAACCAAAATAGACACTTGTTGTTAGTCCTAGAGTTACAGGGACACCAACAGCTCTTGTGACCACTAACACTTGTCCATGGTAACTGCAGACTTGCATCATGTAACTCTACAACCGAAAATATTGTGTTTGTTTCTCAAATAGTCTCCAGACGTGGAGTCTGATCCCTCAGTTTCGCTTTAATTGAAATGATCAAGGCCCCATTTAGTTTTCCTTTTTTTGTATTTTTGTAAAGCATTGCATTCTAAATGTGTCTTTGTTTAGTACAAGCCTCCAGCGCCTATAAAGAAGGCGAACACTATTGCTGCATCAACCATTCCTTCAGCCTCCTCTCGTTTACCCCAGAGATCAAGCCCTGGACAGCATACTGGTGAGGAGGCGCCATGCCTCGTGTCTTACCACTTTATTCATTCTAGTACTAAGCAAATACTTATTTTCTTCTTCATTTTTGTTGCTTTTGCTCCAGGAACCCCCCCTAGTAAAATCGCTTCTTCGGCATCGATGAGAACTAAAACCTCTGGCCTTACAAGTCCTCCATCAGGGTCAGCACATAAAAAGAAATATTTGGAAACTGAAGAAAATCAAACACTCCTTTTTCTTAAGAATATATTTGAATAAGGGTAGTTTATTATTATGAAGTGCACTTAAGCTTTTGTGCTTATGCATATATGTACTGACATTTTAAGTTTATTAGGTTGTTGAAAGACATGCTGACTGACTTGTGTGATGTTTATGTCTGTGGTTTTACAAACCTAGCATGGTTTGTCTTTTTTCATCAGCATAGGAAATAAAACCGGAGGAATGAGCCCAGGCGGGAGACCTGTGAGAAACACTCGATCTGGAATCGGTCCCAACAAGATGAAAGCCGACCTCTGCATACCTAAGTAGGCCACCATCGCGCTCACACAATACAGTTAATAGATCAAATAACCAAACATCAATCTCAGACATGTTATGTCTTGACATAATTGCTCTATAGTTTAAATTTCATGCGCGGAGATAGGTTCTTGTATTTTCAAATTCTTTTCAAAGTTTGAAATATAATAAACTGTAGAGGATATGTTTTATATGGAGCTGTTGTATGATACCATCACACTGTTATTAGTGACTGTCTTGTAATTAAATACCATACTTTAATAAAGTATGCACTACACTTAAATCAGGGTGCACTGTGGAAGCCCTTGACTACATTAACACTCAGCAGTTAGGGATTGTTATTAGTTACACGGGAGTGTAAATATACTGGAGGTCCATTTATGTTGCAGCTAGAGCTTTAATCACAACAGTGACACCTGGTGGCTGATTTTTATTAAAGCAGCTTCCATTTAAAACAGTTTCCGATGTAAACGTATGTATGTTGATGTAATTTTGATTTCAGGTATTAAATGGGTTTAATAACATTTCTTTTTACATTTTTAGGGATGATGTTTCTGACGGTGAAATTGGCAATGGGGGCGTGAAGACAAAGTTTTGTCACGGTTGCGGAAGCAAGTACCCTGTTGAATCTGCAAAGTTCTGTTGCGAGTGTGGCATCAAGAGGATGTTTATCTGATGGATGTCAGCAGGAAGAAAGATGCAAGGACTTTACCATTCCTCCCCGTGTCAGTCCAAAGACACATTTGGGGTCCAGGTGAATTGGCTAATGTAAATTGTCCTTAGGTGTGAACGGTTGCTTGTCCTTCCATTTTGGCCTCGCAATGAGCTGGCGGCTCGTCCAGGGTGCAGCCCACCTTTTGCATGAAGCCCCCCCCATTCCGTTTTGCATTGGAGGGTTTCACAAATGCCAATAATTTTAAAGATTGGTTTTATACTTCCTGAGTAGGTTGTAGGTTAGTTACCATGGCAATCGAATAGGTAGGTCTACAAACAACTAAAAAGTCAGGAGACACTAAATTATTTGTCTAAATTCACAGAACACTGCGCTGAAATCGGCTAGAACTAAATGGATTGATTGGGGTTAGGTACTCAGTCAGCTGGGCTTTTTCTTTTCTTCGTTGGTGATGAGCTGAAGAGGTGGGTGTTGCTTTTGAGCTTGTTCTCCTCTGTTTCCTCACAAACGATGCATTCCATTCAAGTGCAATATGGCTGACTACTGATGTAAAACAACAAGTTGTTGGGAAAAAAAAAAGATTTTGGATGTTTTGTTTGTTTGTTTGTTTACAGGAAATGGTCCAAAAGTGAACTATTTTAAAGGTCAACCTTCCCTTTAAATTTAGGATTGTTACAATTAAAGGTCCGCCATTTCTTGAAAAATGTAGCATTGACTCCTACCTTTATATTCCCACTAATTTTATATAATGTCCTTATTTATTTTCATTTTTCCATTTCGTTTTTATTGAATAAATAACTGCACATTTTCTTGGTCAATATTCTGCATAATTTAAATGTGTACTCAGAACTGTATGGAGCCTAAATGTACCTGGATGACACCAATAGCTTTATTCTTGCCAGTGTTCCTCTTCAGTCAGTGTTCAATGCGTTTATTTATGAGAAAATGTACCAATTCTCTATCCATTTTACTGCAACTATGGTGGATTTATTTTTGCTTTAAAGGCACCATTAACGATGGTCAATGGTCTGACACTAAAAAGGGAAAGCTTAAACATTCATTGTTGAGTTCAGATTGTCTTTAGGCGCAAGGGATGTTGATCTCATATGAACTGAAATATTCCCAACAATTCCGAGAGGCTGAACACAGTTTTTTTTTTTTTTAATGCAGTGTACCTGTATATCCAATCAATAAATGGTCTCATTTGATGATGTGTTGTTTGTGAAAAGAGATAACACAAATGCAACCATTCTGTCAAAGCAGCGTTAACATTTTTTTTATAAAAGAATAAACCAAAAAAAAACAGGCAAAAATAAAAAAGTGAAAATAACTATGTATTAAATACATCTACCCCATCATATATAAACAATGTACATTTACCAAAGCAAATCCACATTTTACAAACTAAAATTCGTATGTAGTTTTACATAAACCTCAGATTAACCTTCTAATAAGTGGTACCCTGCAGAGAATGCCCTGGGTCAAAAGTTGATCCACTGATTTGGTACAGTGCCTGAAACAACTCCCTCTTCAGGACACGGTAACCAAACACTATCAATACGCAAGATGTGTTGGGACGAGTTTTTCCATCCAAAACTGAAAGTAAAATAAAAGGAAATTTGTGCACCGTGCCGACTGAAGCCAGTGTTCCCTTTACTACTAGGTGGGGCCTTTCCATGTGAAGTCAACTTCAGTAACATCTGTTAATGTTATATTAATCACATACAATAAGAATATTCAGTATATTATTTTATTCACTGCATTGCATGATTTTAATAACATTTTCAGAATTTGTTGGAAATGTGAAAAGGAAGAACTGATTTCATAATGGGATCCTCTAACATATTCCAAAGGCTCATCCGGATCTGATCCAGAAGACGGATTTTATTGCCATTTATATAAAAAATGGGTGTGCCCTTATATTTTGGCCTACTGTGCCTTTTATATTAGAGGTAGAAATTTCTAACACGCGCTATCATGTAGCTGAGTCACTTTTGCATCTGTAGTATGCCAACGGATTTGTTCTAGCTTTAATACTTTAGGAGCTCCAGTATATCCAGAAGAAAACCACCATTACAGAAAATATGATTTTCATGAATAACTATTGAACTAAACATATATTCCAGTGCCTAATGGTATGTTTTTATGGTCAAGGAATCTAAACATGTGGTCAAAGTATATGTGGGACTAATATTTATGGTGGAAATCACAATGATCACAATCACAATCACAACAAAACTCATATACCAGGAATTGTTGCGCTTGGCGGAGGTCTGCGCTCTCCGAGTGCTTTCTAGTTACTATTGAAATATTAATAACTAACTATGTGGCAGTGTCGCCACACCACCCTGTCGCTCATGTCAGAACCAGATCTACTCGGGCTGCAGGTTGGGCACACACTCGCACACCTGCGTGGCCACAGTCATAGTTGCGTGGCTATATTAATGTATGTGCAGGGCACAAAGAATGAAACCTCCTGTATTCCTCCAAACAGGATGGGTGAGGCTCAAATCACTCGGACAGCGAGTCTGGCCAGCGGGCGCACGGAATTGTACTTCACATTAGTGTGGAATTTTGGTCGGCGACAGTCAGTGATGGCTTGGCTCGCCTCCAACAACATGGACATTGGAATCCAACTCCGGTGCGGTTTTAGTCCCGCTCATGGAACACTGTGCTCAAGTCCGTCTAACCAGTCCACATGTGTTTCCTGGAATCTCGAGAAGGTATTAAAAACGTTTGTAGGTGCGGGGCATGCTTCAGGAGAATGGAGCCGGGGTTGGTTGGCAGTGTGAGGCAGCTGGGGTGGCAATCAGGACCTCCAAGTCATGGTCCTCAACCAGAAATAATGTGGCTTACCTCCTTCAGCTCAAGTGACAGCCCCTGCCTCAAATGGAGGAGTGACGTAATTGTATTGGTTTACCGCAGCCTCATTACCTCCGCCAAGGAGGTTATGTTTTTGCCTGCGTTTGTCTGTCTATCTGTCTGTCTGTCTAACTCAAAAAGTTATGGACCGATTTTGATGACATTTTCAGGATTTGTTGGAAATGTGAAAAGGAAGAACTGGTTTCATTTTGGGGGTGATCCGGAAGAAATCCTGGATCCTGGATCACTTTGAAGTTTTCGGTAGGCGGAGGTCTGCGCTCTCCGAGTGCTTTCTAGTTTGTCAATAAAATGACAGACTGACATGTTCTTCTCTCATATTGACACATCAGTGTTGAGAGATTGATGACATTGTCTGACCTCTAAAACCCCAAGACATGTCGGGGGGGAGGGGGTCATGGTCTTCTGGCCTTTCAACTCCTATCAGGGTCAGTGCATAAACAGATCACACCAACACAACCACAAAGTAAAGTTTAAAAATCAACTTACCAGCCACCAATCTCAGACATTATATTCTGAAAGAATTGAACAAATGGGGATATGCCTTGAATCCAACTGACACTGTACCGTATATGAAGTTTAGTTCAATTCTTCTCTAAACTGTTAAATATAATAATAAATAAACTATGCAATGCAAAAATGTCTGCTCAAACTTTAACAATCTAAAACAGATGACAGATGGAATGTCATTGCCATCATATGGAATGTCATTTTCTCACCCTGTTATCAACTGCCATGTTTTTAAAGGCTTTAATAAAGTATGTATCACACCCCAGTCAGGCTGTACAAGAAACGGGGATTGGTTACCATGGAGAGTAAATACAGGCATATTGAGAGTGGAGCTAGCTTTATTTATTTATTAGTGTCACCTAGTGGCAGAGTGACAATTAAAGCCTTTAAAAACAGAGAGTAAAGCTTTGGGGTGGGGAAGCAAGTAGCCTGGTGAAACTGCAAAGTTCTATTGTGAGCGTGCTAACAAGAGGAAGTTTGTCTGATATCAGTGAGAAAAGAATACGAGGACTTTGGCAAGGAAAGCTTAAACTGCCATTGTTATTTTTAGTTCAATATTTAGGTCTAAGGAATGTTATCCAGCCCTAGTTTCATGTCACAGAATTTGTTTAAATGCAGTGTAAAGTTGCAGAGGTAAAAAAAAAAAAAAAAAAAAAAAGCCTTGGTACTAAAAGTGCATACATTTAAAATACATCAGCTCTAGCATATAAAATAACTACTGTAGCAAATACACATATCACAAACTAAAATTAGCTTCATTTATAGCTTCAATTTTACATTCCCTGACAGTAAGAGAGCTGCTGTGTTCAAAGCATTTCTTTTACAACAATACATATGTCACGTGGTTTAAGCTTGCACCGTTCTTCAAGGCACGGAGGGTGTGGGCCGGAGAGTCAGTGTTCAAGATCACGTCCCTTCTGATAGCGAACAGCCTGCAGACGGTGCTAGGCCCGAAAGACGATCAACTAGATTGGCACAGGGCCCGAAACAACCAATCCTAAACATGCGAGCTGCGTCTGGGAAGGGGGCGGGTTTTTATCCAAAACCGAAAGCAAAAGGACGCTGGCTCAACTTTCAAGCCAAGCGAATCTTCCAGAGGCGACTTCCTCGGGGCGGAAAAGTACAGTTCAGTCATTAAAAAGTAAAGAAATCCACTGGCACTTGGCTTGGCAGCTCAAAAACAGCTCACAGTGACAGCTTCCACTTGCGTAACCAGCTTGACTACACGATACTGGAAGAATGTGCTCCCTCAGCTGTGTGATCGTCTTGTGTTTAATATTTCATAGCATTCAGTAATAGACGACAGGATTGCGTTGGCTTTGCACACTTTTCTCATCTCCCTTTTTATCTGGTGATGCGCTTTCCTCGGCCTCGCTGTCCTCGCCGTCAACCCGCCCCTGGGCGTCGGGGTCTGAAACAGAGGTGGTTTCCGTGGTGAGTTTCGAAACGCCACGTGGCGGATGCCAAATAAAAAAAAAAAAAATAAATAACTAAACGAAAGCGCTTGGCCTCGCCGAAAGACACGGCCCCCCCCCCCCCCCTCCCCTCCCACTCAGAGGGTGGCAGTTTTGTGGCAGTTCTGTTGAGGCTTCGTGGTTTAAACAGGTTACGGTTTGTTCTGCACTGTGACTCAGATCGCAGCTATGAGCTTGAATCAACAGATTTGAGTTTGAGTCATGAACAAAAATGTATTTGTATTGTATTGTAAATTAGTAAATGTAAAAAAAAAAAAGATGTAAATACAGACTATTTGCTCACACACACATGCACATCATTGTACTTCTATCTTTGTGAGGACTTTCATGGGTATAATGTATTACCCAGCCCCTCACCCTAAGCATCCCCCTAACTCCCTAACCCTGACCTAAACCAAACCTAAACCAAATTCTAACTTCTGCCTTGACCCTCAAACACTCAAAATTCCCTCGCTTTGATGGTAGAATGACGATTTTGGTCCTCAGTACGCAGCACGTACAAGAACACCCTCGCACAAATGCAACACCCACACTCAGTAATCAAAGGTTTTGTTTTTTTTTTGTTTTTTTTTTGATCTTACCGGCCTGGGGTGACAGGGGCAGTTTATCGAGTACACGATGGAAAGGGCCAGTCTCCTTGTCTGGTTCAGGCCCAAGGTTTTCATTTTACAGGTTACGTTGTGCAAGGTCTTGAGAATGAGATCATTCTGCCGAAAAAAAAATAAAAAGTACGACATTTTACGACACTACCCACCTGAGTGAACTGCTTTCTTTCAAACCTGACCGTCTTGACTTTATTGCTTTTAAGATTATTTGTGACTTTGGGTAGAATACCCTAGAATTTACCCTGTTGCATATTTAGTCAGCACAAAATTGGAATATTACGTGCACTGTAGGTAACAGAAATTAAAATTAAGGAACATTATAGGCTACTCTTACACTGAAAAGTTGATGACTAATAAGTGTTTTGATCATTTTAATAAAGCAGTCCTGTACTCCAACTCATTTCCTATAAATCCTCACCCTTTTGGTTTTTATCTGCCTTGGATTTTCCCTTAACAGAGCTGCAGCAGGTGTCATCTCTCTAAGCCATATCTTATTTGAAACACTGAAGGACTTGGAGATGATGTTGTGTCTTTTGTCCTTCCTTCACGTTTTTAAAGAATCATGTTCCCATCATTCATTACTGGAAGAGGAAGTGTGTATTTCTGCTGCCAGTAACGGAAAAACAAGTTACCGAGATGTTGGGCGTGCAGGTTTCTGGCTTCAGTCTCAACTCCGGGCAGGATTTGTTCTGCAGCAAGTCTGAAATTCTTTCTCTCTTGAGAAAAACATTAAAGAAATGAAAGTTAGTAGGACAATACTGCCATTTATTTCCTTTTCCTCTCAATGGTCTCCCTTGTTTGCTGCTACAAGACAACTTAATTGGCTTCAGTAAACCTTGGTTTGAGCATGGGGAATGAAGAGCAGATCCAATAATCTTAATTCCAGGGCTGGATTGGGATAAAGGTGCAGTCAATGCTGCACTAACTGACATTTGTTTTGGGTGCAGTTCTGAAGACCTGTTCTGTAATTCATAGCAGATATAGATTTTTCTCTAAAATCAGCATATTTTTACGCCTAATGCTGCATAAAGTGTCTGTCCATGCTTTTATCTGAGATTACATAGACAGATAGACAGACAGACAGACAGACAGATAGACAGACAGATAGACAGATAGACAGACAGATAGACAGACAGATAGACAGATAGACAGATAGACAGACAGACAGACAGACAGATAGACAGATAGACAGATAGATAGATAGATAGATAGATAGATCTCTTACTTACTGCCTTGTCAAGGTCAATTTTCACGATGGCTTCGTAATCATCTGTCAAATCTGTGAGAGACATTTTGCTGTCACAGGACAGAGACTGAGGTAGAAGTAGTAGAGCAAGGAGACTGATGCAAAGAAGCGGCTGAAAAGTTGGGGAGTAGAGAAGAGAGGTTAGTGAAGGTAATTTCATGTTTATGTCAACATTTTCTTTTTTCCATGCACATGCCCTCCGATACGACGGAATGTCAGGTGAAAGCGAGCGAGCTGTAATGTGTGAAACTTTTATATATGTATGTGTGTGTGTGCATGTTTTTTTTTTTTGTTTTTTTTAATCCTGCTGACCGATTTCTCCTACTATTTCAGCACAGACAGACATTGTTCTTTGTTGAACATGCCCAGTTTTGCTCCAGTGAATTGAGGAGTTTTCACATGAGCCTGATGAGCCACACATAAAATAATAATAATAATAATAAATAATAAATAATAGTAAATAATGATACTAACAATGCTTTTTTTTAATAGAGCCAGCAAAAATTTTTGAAAATGGGGTTCTGTAATACAAATGATATAAAATGTAAAACAATCAAGTAACTTCTGCAACACCCTTTGAAATGCATTTCTGAATGCAAGTTATTGGCATTTGTTTCTCTTTAAATTTCAAGACAAGCGTTAGCCTTGGTTCCTGGAAGAAAAGCAAAGCAGTCACAGGTGTTCTGATGTAAGGCCATTCTCTGAGAAAAATCTGGGAGTAACATGGGAAAAGTCTATATTGGATCAGATAGAATCAGAAATGTAATCAACAGTACGAGAACAGGCGGAGAAGAAAAAAAAAAATCACTTTACAGTAGAGAGCAGTACATCAGAAATGACCCAATGTTTATTTTG
Source organism: Lagocephalus sceleratus (assembly GCA_911728415.1). Lineage (NCBI taxonomy): Eukaryota > Metazoa > Chordata > Actinopteri > Tetraodontiformes > Tetraodontidae > Lagocephalus > Lagocephalus sceleratus. The sequence goes on from CAJVRN010000046.1 coordinate 678,935, forward strand.
AATGAACAGTGTTTTGAATGCTGCAAACTATAATAAAATAAATCCCAATACTCATAATTGAGTGCTCAGTTACAAATATATAAATCGAAATTATTTGCCATTTATTGAGCGTTAGCTAAAATAAATAAATAAATAAATAAATAAAAATAATAATGGGTACTAAGAGCGCCGTAGACAACTTTTTTCGCAACTCACTTGTAATTTAAGAGGATGTTACGACACAAATATGCTCTAGTTAGACACAAGAATGTCGAATCTATTGGAATATATTATAAGCACGTAAACGTGCTGTCATTTAGTGAAAGTGCTGGTGCAAGATCATGATGTTATTTAATGAATTGAATTCGTTTCATTTCTGTTCTCTTTCTCGACGTGCCTCTGTGTGTGTGTGTGTGTGGGTGTGTGGGTGTGTGCGCGTGTCCTGGAATCGTTGGACACACACGTTCCCGTAACTCCAAACTTTCAGTTTCCCGTTGACTAAATTGACGGGAAGTTATTTACGCAGAATTCCCCCCTCCTTGGAAAACAAGTTGATGAAGTTTGCCCGCACGGATTGAGCTCAGTCACTCGGGGGAATAGACGGCGGAGCGGATGCGCTCGGCTGCTGCCGGTAAGTCCTGAAAACCTTCCTCTAAACGCACACACGCATGCTGGATTTTGGATTGTCGCTTAGGCGCGTTCTGAGTCAAACTAGAGTGACCTAATTCCAGTTAACACTAATAAATCGCGACAATTGCATCTACGACACCGGTTTGGTTGGTGCGTCACCGCTTGTGGCGACCCAGTTCGCGGAACGGAACGTTTTCGATACTCACCATTTGTCATTCTTCATTCATTTTCTTCGCTGGTTCGAGTTGCAGACCCGACATGTCTTTATTCGTGCACCGGTTGCGCGGCTTTTACTTGAAAGAGCAAAGCTGCCTTCACGCAGTCAGCGAATCTCACGCCCTGCTCGGCCACAACATGTGATACTTTCCTTTACTTCCGTTCTCGCTGTCTAGGCGCTCACACTGAGTCCTCACACACACACACTGGTGGCCCACCTGTACGGAAGACCTGCACGTACACTGGGATCTGTCTTTACCACGTTTGCATGGCGGAAACTGATGAGTCAGGGGGAGAAAATACATTAAAAAAAACAAAGTCATTCATTGATCCATTCATTCATCCATGCGCATTATTAGACTTTGTGCCTGAATGTGGTATTGATCTTTAATCTTGGAGGCAATGTCCAAGAGGTTGATCAATTGTTCTGGACCTCTGGGTGACCATAAATAATCATCCATATAAAACTGCTCTTCATCGAATCCAGAGTTAGGCTCAATGAACTTTAACATATCAGAAGAAAATTCCCTTTCCCGAATGGATAAGACCTATTTCCGTCGATATTGTATAATTAGGGCACACTTCAGCAGGACTATACCTGAGATCTACACTGTAAAAAGTTAGTTATTATACACACACGGAGAAAATTGTTGGCACCTTTTGGTTGATGAAAGAAAAACTCGCAAAGGTCACAGAAATGACTTGAATCACGCAAAAGTAATAAATAAATAAAATTCTATGGAATTGAACCAGTGAAAGTCAGACATCGCTTTTCAACCATGCTTCAACAGAATAAATTGAAAAAATAAACTCATGAAACAGGCCTGGACAAAATTGATCATACCCCTAGAAAAGGCTGAAAATAATGTGACCAAAGGGAATAATAATACAAGGTGTGTCAACTCATTAACTTTACAGGTGTCTACAATCCTGTAATCAGTCACTGGGCATATACAGTATATAGAGCTACAGGTAGTCACTGTGCTGTTTGGGGACATGCTGTGTACCACACTCAACGTGGACCAGAGGAAGCAAAGGAAAGAGTTGTCTCAGGAGATTAGAAAGAAAACTAAAGACAAGCATGTTAAAGGTAAAGGCTATAAGACCATCTCCAAGCAGCTTGATGTTCCTGTGACAACACATGCACATATTAATCAGATATTTAAGGCCCATGGGACTGTAGCCGACCTCCCTGGATGAGGCCGCAGGGAGAAAGTTGATGGGAAAGAGCCCAGAAAAACTTCTTAAGAGATTAAAGGTGAACTTCAAACACAAGGGACGACCGTGTCAGATCACGCCATCCGTCATTGTTTGATCTAAAGTGGACTTAATGGGAGACGGCCAAGGAGGACACCATTGTTGAAAACAAATCATAAAAAAGCCAGAGCGGAATTTGCCAAATGACATATTATCAAGCCCTGCGATTGACTTGCAACCAGTCCAGGGTGTACCCTGCCTCTGCCCATTGTACTGGGATAGGTCCAGTCCCCCCGTGACCCTTAGTGGAGGAACAAGCGGTAGAAGATGGATGGATGGATGGATGGATATTATCAAGCCACAAAGTTTCTGGGAGAATGTCCTATGGACAGATGAGACAAAACTTGAACTTTTTGCCAAGGCACATCAGCTCTTTGTTCACAGAAGGAAAAATGAAGGCTGTCAAGACAAGAACACTGTCTCTACTGTGAAACATGGAGGAGGCTCTGTTATGATCTGGAGTTGCTTTGCATCTGGCATAAGGTGTCTTGAATCTGTGCAGGGTACAATGAAATCTCGAGACTATCAAGGGACTCTAGAGATAAATGTGCTGATGAGTGTCAGAAAGCTTGGTTTCAGTCGCAGGACATGGGTCTTGGGACAACGACCCAAAACACACAGCTAAGAGGAGCAAACATTGGCTAAGGAAAATATTGGACTATTCTCAAGTAGCCTTCTATGAGCCCTAAATTAAATCCTATTAAGCATCTTTGGAAGGAGCTGATTCATGACATCTGGAAAAGGCACCCTTCAAATTTGAGACAACTTGAGCAGTTTGCTCACGAGGAGTCTGACATCCATTGGTTAAATTCCATAGAATTTTTTTTTTATTATTAATTTTGTCAGATTGAAGTTATTTCTGTGACCATTGTGAGCTTTCCTTGCATACGTACAAATTTGGTTGTTCTGTTATAGGATGCATGTTACTGTTGGGTTCAGCTGATTCCATGAAAAAAAAAAAGGTCATTTACTTTTTACACTAGTGTTAATGTTGTTATGTATGGCAAATCATCATCGTCAAACATAAAGCTGGGATATTCATAGTGGAGTCCAAACCCCCACCAAAAAACAAACAAAACCAACAACACTGATGAGCCTCATCAGCAGCTTTGTAAAATCATGAAAGTTGAACTCATATTTCACCCAAAATCCAGATGTTTTGAGGTGAGGTTATTCACAGGAAATAATCATGAGCAACATGGGAAAAATGTAGAAATCTAATCTAATAAAAAAGAAAAAAAAATCAAACCAGTACAAACCATAGTGTTTTAAAATAAATCACGATACGATATTGAATCTATGAGGTTTAATCACATAAATGTGCTGTTATTTAGTGAATGTGCTGCTGCAAGATCATGATGTTGTTTTGTGAATTTAATTTGTTTCATTTCTCTCTCTCTCTTTCACTCTTTCTCTCTCTCTATGTGCGTGTGCACATGGGTGTGCACATGTGCGTGTGTCACGGTGCTGAAGTTCACAGTAATTAAACTCATCCATCAGGTTATGACAGTATTGCCTGGAGTAAGCAGTGCTTCGTGGGATCCAGAAAGTGATCAGTGTTGCCACGTCCACGGCAATCACATATCTGATTCACAGCAGGATTCCTTTTGTTTCTCAGTGTGTTTCTCAGTGTGTTCTGATTCACTTACAAACTATGTATGTGCTACATGTAAAACATTACATCTGCTTATTCAATATGACAGGTAATTGCATATCTGCATCATTGACTTTGATCTGTTTATTTTTGTTTCAATGCTTCTGTATTAAAGTATATAAAGGCTTTTAAACCTCATAAACCTCATAAATACAAAGAAAAGGAGAGTTGAGCTGTTAAATATTTGCTTTTTTATTATAGAACAACACCACAATTTAAATGGAAACTGAAAGACACAGTTTGACAACAGTTCCTGTGAAAATTCACTTTTAACTTCCACCAGTCACTCAAGAACAAACAACTTTCCCCCCCTTAAAAATAATCAGTGCCTGGAGGAGGAAGCAGTGTGGTATTATCATTTGCGTAATATCACTCTTCAGTTGGAAAAAATGAATTGATGCAAAAACTGTGTGTTGAATCGACACAGCGGAAATTCAAAAATGATGAAACCCTCATCTGTGGGCTCGTCCTTGTGCAAAAAATGAATGCTGATCAGTCATTTGTGTGGTTAGAAGAAAGCCCATTGACTTGCGCTTGTACTTCCAGTACTGTAATATCGACAGTATATCTTTAGCACTACTGAAGGTTATGGTCACCACTAAGGTTTCCAGGTTGGAATCAACTGCAATTGTTGTCAATATTTTATATATATATATAAAAAAAAACAAACCACAAAGTATTTTCATTTTATATACCTTAGATGCAGATTTTTAGATTATTACTGTCGTTGTTAAGTTCTTTATTTTATTTACATTTTTTAATTTTCTAATGTAAACACCAGAATCTCTTGCAAGGTATCGCTGTAAATTTTTTTTGATCTGATTCTGATTTATCCAATCTTGTGTCCCTAGAAGACTGCAGATCAGCAGCATGTTTAATACACTTACCCACCCACTCCTGATTAAACATAAAACAAATGTCATCTCTAGCATTGCTGATCAGCACCAGGCACTAATCTGGATTAAGAATGTTTGGCCCAGCTCTGCATTAACAAGTTATCGGAAAAAAAATCAGTCTTTATTTATAAGTGTAACACAAATAAATGAGTATTTTGTCCTGCTAACTTTCATCGCTTGTTTTTAATCAAGAGAGAAAGTATCTCATTGCTTTCCTCCGCCTGGGGGGGGGAAAAACAAAACAACTATAGATCGCCTTAGTGGCGCCATCTACTGGTCAGACAATAGGAAAGGCCCTCATTCTTGTCCTCAGATCGTCACCTTCGTCACTTTATTCTCATTTGCGCTTCTCTTGTTCAAGACACCGCCAGTGCATGAACCAGCATCAACCATGAGACGGATAGTCAATAAGGGGCGCTGGTGTTCTCTACCAAATCTTTGAATCTGAATGAATTTTTGGCTAATGCGATTTTTTTTGTGCTATGTAAATATACAGAGTACAAATGTAAAACGTATATGAATCTGCAAGCTGCATGTTTTAAAAGGAATCATTGTTTGGGGAAAAAAAAATCTCAGTTATGAGCTTTGGGGAGCAAATGAATGCATTTTGAATCATGTAGAATTTGAAATTTGCCTGTCTTGCTTAAAATTTAAGGAGTGTCCTGGCTCGGTTCGTCCCATGAGGGCGAACGGATGTGATAAATAAAGGATAGATGTTCTTTGGAAACTTTTGTCTGCAATCACTACATAAATAGACAAAATAAAATTACAATTTCAAAGACGAGTACAGCTTTACTTTTTTTTTTGTCGAATGAATCAAATCCACTTTTGCAAAGCAACAAGAGGACGGAGGGAAGAGGGAGCAGAGATCTGGTGATCTTATCACAGTCGAAACCCTACAGGGAGTTGGTTGCCATGGTGCAAATGAGCGCACACACGATTAAGGTGTGTGTGTATGTGTGTGTGTGTGTAAGGGGGGGGTGTTGGAAAGAAAACGTCCCCTATCTCTGGGAGCAAAAAGACCATATCCAGAAAGGTCAGCAGCGTCGACTTTTTTGAGGACTGCGGTTCAGTTTCGGACGAGGCTTTTAAGCCGTGGGGTGGGGCAGTGGATGGAGGACGGTAAAGGTCAATATCTCAGGGGAATTTGAAAAAAGAAAAAAAAAGGCATAGGAACGAATAATGAGTTCCATCGGGGAGGACTTTGTCACTTATCTTCTACCGCTTGGTCCAAAGGGGGCGGGGGGGGGGGGACTGGAGCCTACCCCAACTGCCACTGGGCGAAGACTGGACACCGGTCAGTCTCAGGGCGGACACATATCGACACACAGTCACTCACACTCACGGGCAATTAAAAGCGATGAACTAAACTAACCTAATCCCCAGTTGTGCATGTCTTTGGGCTGTGGGAGGAAGCCGGAGTAACCGGAGGGCACCATGACAACGCGCGAACGACTCCACACCGAACGACCGGCCTCCACCCCGACTTCGATTGGAACCTGAGGCCTTCTTGCTGTGAGTGCAAAAAGTCACAAAAAAACAAAAAAAACAATCGTATAATAACAATCAAAATAAAGGGCAACACGGTGGTGTGGTGGTTGGCGCTGCCGCCTCACAGTAAAAAGGTCCTTTTGGGATGGAGGCTGGGGTCTCCATGTTCTCCACGTGCCTGCGCGGGTTCTCTCCGGGTGCCTCCGGCTTCCTCCCACAGTCCAAAGACACGCACAACTGGGGACCAGGTCGACGGGGGACTCCAAATTGCCCGCGAGTGGTTGTTTCCTTCCGTGTCAGCCCTGACGTCCCCCCCGCCCCAAGGCCACCCGGGATAGGTCTCACCCAGTCCGTCTGCCCTCTGTGGAGGACCAAGCGGGCGAAACCGACGGCTGGATGGAAAGGGACCATCGTGAACGCGTGAAAGTTTGCTGCCACTCCCACTACTGGTCTCAGGGTGGCGCTCCGCATCCTTTGTAAAGGCCGCCACCGCTGGGCGTGCGTGCGCCGACGAGCGTGCGCGGGCCGCCGCTGTCTGCGTCCTCTCCGCTGCCGCTTCCTCGCCGCCGCAGCAGAGCTCCGCCGCTGTCCTCTCTCCTTCTGCCTCCTCTCTCTCTCTCTCGCTCGCTTTCGAACCCAGCGCCTCGCCTCGTCCTTCACCTCTTCTTCCTTTTTTTTTTTTTTCCTTCCTCCCTCCCTCCCTCCCTTCCTTCCTTCCTCCCCCCCCACAGCGGTTGCTTCAGCCCGGCATACCGGCAAATGGTCGCTCCGTCCCCGGCATCCACTGTGCACGCAGGACGCAGCGGCGAGGCGCACCGCTCCTTCCCCGTCTCCTGTGCGCGCTCTGCGGATTGACTTGAGCCAGAAGGCGGGCGAAGAAGACCAAAGAAGAAGGGGTGGGGGGGGGAGAAAAAAGAAAAGAAGAAAAAACACCGAGGTGGGGGAACGCCGGCGGCTGCCTGTGACCACGATCTCATTCCGGTAAGCCGTTTATTGTCATCCGGTGGAGTTTTGTGACAGGTTCGGCACTGTCTCCAAACCTCAGGGTCTTGCTGATATTTATTTATTTTTATAGGGGGGGTGTTGTTGGTGTGGGGGGTGGGGGGTGATGTGCAGGGATGATTTGTAGACCACGCGTGGTGGATTGTTTTTTGTTTTGTTTCTTATTTTGGTGTTTTTGTTTCTGCGGCGTTTCCTCCTGTCATCCAAGTCAAAACAAAGATGATAGATGATTAAAAAAAAAAAAAAAAAAAAAAAAATCCCCCCACTGCTTGTGCGTAAAAGCGACGCGCAGGTGTGCCGCTACCTTGAAAACAACGCTCCGGTCGCAACCGGGTGATGGCATTTGTACTTGGCGAGGCTGAAGTTGTGCACGATGCAAAATTTCAAACTTAAGAGGGGAATTATATAAATAAATCTCCCACCCAGCATCGCAGGGACGAGCGGTGCTTCCCGTGGACGACAGGGCTTCTAGTTGCCATTTATCTCCTCCCATGTGCACGCTCCCTGGGTACGAGCGGTGATCTAAGGGTAACGAGCGAGGTAAGGCTCCGTACCTTTCCCACAGCCTTACGTGCACTTTGATCAATAGACTTGCGCGGGCGGGCGAGCGTCGGTAGTCTGTCAAGGGCAGACAATATCCGTCAGATGATGTAGAGGAGAAAGGGAGGAGGGCTGCTGCGAGGCATGCTGTGGGACCATGTTCACCCTACTGAGCATCTGCACTTGTGCATGATGGACCTTTGCACAGGGGGTATGTGTGCATCGTATTATCCTGCTGGGTCTTCTGGTCTGTGCTGCTTCCAAACTAATAAGTCTGACCTTTCCCACGAGTGGGGAGAGCTTCTTTCATACCCAGGTGAAGATAGGGAACAAGAAGAATACTCACTGCCTTCAAACCGGTACAAAAATAGGGAGAGAGTTCCTTTTTTTTTTTTTTTTTTTTCCATGATTTCCAGTCATCTACTAGACAGCCTGTTTAACACTGCGTGCCTTTCTCGTGTGCACGGAGTAACCTTCTTCTTGCCCAGAAGCAACACATCTTCAGGAACTTCATTAAAAATTGTTATTGTTGGCAGGATAAGCAGCATTAAAACATCAATGCGCGATTCCCCTCGCGCGCGTCCGCGCACACGCAGACGCACGCACGCACACTCCAAATTTCCTAAAGATTAGCTTCCTTTATGTCCAGTAAATGTCTCCAGTGGGCATGAAAAGCCTTGTCCTTCACTGCGGACGCAGATTAAGCTAATTCACACAGCAGCGCACCACCAGTGCTTAATCACTGTGCTGCGCCGGCAGAACAGAACAGAACGGTCTTTGTACTGTAGTAGCCGTGAGAGGGAGAGCGAGCAAAGAGAGGGGAAGCTAGCCACCGGTGCCTATTGATCGACCAGAGCGGCTGCTGGCGGGCTTCCACGGGATGGAGTGCTGACAACGGTCCAAAGATGTGCCTGGATGGGCTGGCCCGGCAGCTGCTACCGAGTAACGTTGATGAAGGGACGGAAGAGTTTGAATACGAGTCACGCTCCCTGGAAGAAAGCGCAATAAGAGCGGGTCAAGCGCCGCGACTGTTCCGTTTTTTTTCTTCTTCGCCGCTTCTCGCGTTCCGCTCTGTTAATATCGCACATCCACGCCGCCGCTGCCAAACTTTTGATGCGTTGAACGTGGTTTTGTTTTTGACAAGTGAAGCGAGGTTTAAGAAAAAAACAACAAAACCCCCCCCCCCATCCTTCCCCGCGTGAGGGCTCGGGCATGTGTGGACTTTTCCGTTGCTTCGTTGAGCGGCGACGCGTTCTCGTGGACTTTTGAGTCACGTTTAGCGAGTTCGAGTTGATTCGCGACTTTATATGTTGTGATGCAACAGACGCGTTCCCTTGTTCCCTTTTTACAATTTCCGTAATTAAGGCGACGTCGCGAGCGGGCGCTGTCCCACTCCGGCTACGCGTGGAGAACCTGTCACGGAGCGCATCCGATGATGGCCAACTTGACCTTCCGACCCCTCGTATCGATATTCTGCCGCTGGAAATCGCTGCACGACCATCAGCGTGTGTGTTCCCTGGCTCTACTGGACATGCTGTGTTGAACTGGGTACACCACAAGCGCAAGAAAGTTGTGGAGGGTTAAGGATCGGTTATTTATTAATTGAGGCAGCCTTTAAAAAATTCACAGTTGCAACTTGAAAAAAAAATCGGAAGCATCTTGTTTGTGAATGTAAACTGTTAATTAAGGTTGTCATTATTTAAAGTAGCCGTCTGCTGTTCAGTGGAGGTCTATCACACGTGAAATGCAAAATTGTGGCTTATTTTAATCCATATTTTAATGCAGTGATGCTCTTTTCTTTCCCATGATTAAAAGGAGAGTCAAGAACAGGCAGCACGATAACTGTTGAAGATGAAACAGCATCATGAGGGAAACCAGAGGGATGAGCTTGAGGATGATGCGCTTGAAGTGTGCATCTGTGGGGTGTTGTTGGCACTTTCTGTAAAATAAAATGTGACTGAGCCTCAGGCAGCGAGCTGACATTGGATCTATACTTGCTCCGCACATTGATTTTATATTCAGGGGGGCTGGGGAGGCGCTAATTGACAGCTGCAGCGTGCTCATCAATCAGCTGACTTGATGCTCGAGTTGGTGACAGGGCGCCCGTGAGTTCATTTAATGACGGCCAAATGTTCTTGTGCTTCTGTTAATGCACAATCTAAGAAGACGCCATTAGTGTGGAATAGTTTGATTACTTTTAGGTTTGGGATCCTGTGATGCCGCTTTTTAACTCGGTAGTAGCGTGGAGATTACCTAACACAGTAGTGGGTGTATTTATAACTTGCACCCGTCTTCTCTGGCTTCCACTCTCTCATTCACTGTATACATCTAAATTTTACCTGAAAATTCAGTACTTCTGGGATGCAAAAGGTATTTTTTTTTTGTAGTTATGACGATCCAGAAATTAAATGCAAAGCTGGCGGGCAGGTGCTTGCACTACCTGGATCTGAATCCGATGTAAAGACAGGACCGATCTATAGCAATTTCACACCAGGATGCTTTTAACAATTTAATGGTAATTGAGAACTTTTTTTTTTTTTTTTTGTAAAGCCAAATGCTGCGTCTTATCAAAGGCAATGTCACCAGCCTCCTGTCAGTCTGTCGTGTGGCTCTTGACAAATGTCAAGATTTAGAAACAGCACAGCAGCTCATCTTTTTTTTATTCCGCATTGAATTAAATCCAACTGCTTGGAACAGAGAGTGTTCCTCAATTGGCATGTCTGCTGGTGTTGATATCACTAACGTCATTGATTACTTGGCCATAGATCTCCTCAACATATTTTACAGCCAAATGCACACATTTTGGCATCTTTGCCTTTCCTATCTGGATCCAACTGGGCCTTCAGGTGGGACTGTCAAAACCTCAGTATAAGGCTAAAGTGACATTTCAGTTTTATTTAATTTTTATATTCCTTTCATTAATCAAGCACAATGTATATGCTTTTTTACACTTATATTAAATGAGTTCCAAAAGTAAATTAAGCAATTGTCCCCATGCCAACACCTCATGCTGACATCATTCAAGATTACTCAAAATAACTTAATAACTGTGATGCAATTACAGAATCTAATATTTAACAACTCACTCACTAATAATACAGCATCTAGCGACACCTAATGTGCTAACGTATGTTTTTACACCCTGCTGAATGGGTGTAATTTAGGCGTTTCTTCATCAGTCTCTCGCCACACGCAGTGCAGTGTATTTAAAAGGGGAGGCAAAAGGTCAGGAGTCAAGGACTCTATCACCAGAGTCCTTGAGGCTGGAGGGAGACTCACATGTATGTCAAAGGATGTCAGGGCGTCACTGAACCTTTAGCCTCTGTGTGAAGAAAAAAAGCAGTGAAATAATGCTCCTGACGTCTCTCTCTCCGTCTCTCCCTCTCTGTCTCTCTCTCTCTCTCTCTCTCTCTCTCTAGATATCTCTCCATATATATATATACAAGTATATACTCATATATATTCATGTGCATATACGTGTGTATATACACACAGGTACATATACATATATGTATATACATCCCAATATTTAATTTTATTATTTACGTCATGTGAGATAATCATCATGAACACAAGTTTCCTTGAATTATTCTCACAGCATCCTTGAAATGGGTACCTGGTGGAAAAAAAATAATGAAATGAAACACCAAAAATATTTAAGGAGTGTTTTTTGAGTGTTAATAGCAATTATACTAATAATAAGTTCTATATTTACTCTACTTGTAGCCCCTCTGCTGTCTGTACTAAAGGGACCATGGACGGATGACAGTTTATCTTTTATGTAAAATCATTCATTCATCATAATTTCATCAGCCAAAAATGTGATGGATTCAGAATCTTGATGCACTAATTCCTGCTATGTGAACAATCCTTTGAATTCATGGCTCAGTTTGTACTGGGAGAGTTTGTCCATGGACGGAGTCCAACGTGGCGGTAATTTGTGCGTTAGTTTGTCTGTGAGAGAAAGGAAGATGAGAAAAATGAGGGGTTTGTCTATGTGTGTGTGTGCTTCCTCCCCTTCTCTAATGAGCTCACTGCAGATGGGACTACCTCTGTCAGCACACTTGTCCACCCACCCTCGCCCCCAGTGGGGTAAAACAGAACCAAAAAAAAAAGAATACGTAATAGAAAGGAAACGAGTAATAATTTTTAAAAGAAGGCGTGAAGGAGGACAGGAGATCATGGTTTCAGGTTGAGAGAGGATTTGCCATGAAGGCCAGAAGATAACAAAACATGATTACTAGATTGGTGTAAGTAGGAAAAAAGAGTGGAAATTGGAGAGGAAGTAAAAGGGGACATGAAAATAAATTAATACCAATACCAATTCCATCACTGTAGATTGATCTCTGCTGAAGCCTTATGGTGGATGTGTAAACCCCAACGTTGGGCCCATTCTATCTGCAGTTGCCTACCTATGACATCACTTCTGCACCTGCCACATTAAACTTGCAAAGCTGAGTTAATAATCAGCTACCAGGTCTCCTGGAGTTAATTAAGCTTCAACGGAAATCCATTGCCAGAGCCCATCTCATCCCCGTTTCCTTGGGTAAAAATGTAAGTTTCATCAGGCATAACTTGTGAACATGCGTGACATTGTTCATCTGACGGCGCTTAAGTTTCACTCCATGATATTTTTTAATATAGGTCCTTCTGCATTCTGAGTGTATACGCTCCCAATGAAGGTCTGGTGAATAGGATTTAGTTGGGTGGCTGCAGTTAGGAACTCTCCCTCCAAAATGTGAAAAATACTAAAGAACCTCTCAAGAGCTGCTTCGACCTGGTGTGTCCATTGAGCCCCTGCTAATGTTTAAATCAAAATGTGCTCCTTTATACAGTTACTACTTAGATAGATTGTGTCCCATTTATATGGGGGATTAAACACAACACGACATCATCTGCAACATGTGAAGTGTTGATGCACAGATGTTAAATGTTGATTAGAGAGCGGACCATAATGAACAATGTCACATTGTGATTGTTTTAGTGCACTTCTACATTTTTATGGCGTACGAAAACATGTCCATAATCCTCAGTTGTTGAACTCCGATCACCTCCTGAACCTCATCCGCACAGCAGATCGTCATCCTCAAACAGCTCCACTTGCTCCCAGTTTACTTCTGCATCGATGTTTTAAAATTCTGCTTCCAAACCCAGCTTTTCGGTATCTCAGAAAGCCTCTCAAAATATAAACACCCTTCTGTACACTCTAGTCCTCCTCCACTTCCTGTCTCTCTGCACCAAATGCTCGATCCTGCACCATGGGTCTCAAGTCATTCTGAAATGCAAATCCACAACACATTTGGATGTTAACATCTCTACCCACCTCATAATATTGCCTCAAAAGCCCAGTTTTTTTTGAGACCTCCTGTCCCATTACCATTACCACACTCATTTTAACTTATTTCACATACACATTTGACCTTAATTGTTATGTTCTCATGTAATGTGAGGTGACCTTGAGACTTTTGAAAGGCACTCATAGCTCTCCATTCCTTGTATATCTAATCTTAAACTAGCAATTGTTGTACAACTACATTACTTTGCATGCTAATTTATTACCACTATCACAGTATTGTTAGTCACAGACCACATACTGTATTGCTGCGTTTACCTAGTTTGATGCAAGGTTTTTATCCAGGCATGAAGCCCATATTTAAAAATAGAATTCAATTCAATCAAATGATTTCACTTGGATGTAAATGTATGTGTGGGATTAGCTCTGTGAAGTCTCGAGTTTGACAGTTTCATATAAAAATATTATTTTGAATATTACTGTATATTGGAAGCTTACCATTGAGTATATCTGGATTCTGCACACACACACACAAACACACACACACACAGGGAGAGAGGGGGAGAGAGATAGGTGTATCTATCTTAAAAGCCCGAGGCCATCCATGCAGTGTAAATGCCATACCTAATGCCTGTGGTCGGATCAGCAGCCAGCCCATCAGCAGCGCACACTGATCCTTATCACCTGTTTATTGCTTTGGCCACTTCCAGCTGTCACTCAAAAGCTCTTTCACATCTGGAGGAAAAAAAAAAAAAAACAGTTTTGATGGAAATGATGGGAAAGTCTGAGACAAAAAAAGAGATAGATAATGCCACAATGGCCCGTTTATTGATTGAGCCGCCAGGTTTATTGCCCTGATGTGTGGGTTTATATGTCAGATTTGTGTCCATCTCAGTCATGGGGAAACAAAAGAGGAGGAAACGGAGACAGGGATCAGCAGATGGGTGATATGAGAGAATGTCGAGATGGTCTCTGCGGGAACCGGTGAACTCGCAGGGCTCGGCTCTAAGAAAGAAGCTGGGTGAGGATCTTGCCGGGTGTTTGTAGCACAGTCTGAAAGAAGTACAGTAGTTGAAGTAATGTGTTGACCATGGAGCTTTTTATTAGGTTGTTTATTGATGTGTGTTGACACTGAAGCGCTACAACCACAGTCGAGCCGCTGCTCCCGCTGTCCATATTATTCGATTTCATTTCACAGTCCCCAAGCCAAGAAAGGCAGGCTCTTTTTTTTTTGTGTCTAGCTACACATAGTGCGTGTTCAGAAGAAAGCTCATGTCAGCGTTGGTTGTGTATCCTCTAACCTGATATTCAGCATTTTCTGTTTTTATTTTCCCTCCACTCCATCCTGAGGTATTCCTTGTCATACATCAAGGCAACAAAATGCAATTTCTTCCCAGTTGCTGTTTAGATGTAGATAAATAATAGTGTGATCACAAGAAAAAGAAGGATAAAGAAGAATAAGGATAAAGGATTTTTTAAGGTATTTTTATGCCAGTTTCACAGTATGTGTATAAACTTTAAGGGCTTTATTATCTTATTAGGGATAATATTTCATGTTTTTTGATTTCATGTTTTTTGAACCCCAAAACATTTTGGTATATCAAAATGTTATTAAAATGTTCTACATATTCACAAGACATACAATTGTCAAAACAAACCATGTCGCCAATTCTAATGTGGTAAATTTGGGCATATTTAGATCTTACAAAGCATGCAAATGGTATTGTGCATGGTTTTGTATCAGTAACAGTATCTATACTATCCTTCTGGTGCAGTTAGCGCAGGGAATTATTTGGCTACTTATCCAGATGTAGACATAAAAATCATTTCAAGCAAAGCCTGTGATATCCTCTGCAGAGATGCACTGTAGAGATCCCAACTGTGGCTAAACCTTTGACTGCACATTAATTTTACTCATCTGTCTTCTACGAGTTGCATTTACGATGTATAATTCATCAGGAAACTCTCTGTTGATATCCGCATATAAATTAACATAGATATTGTGCAGCTCATGAATTTCTAACAGAATGTGTACACAGCGGCACTGCAGTAGTACATCAGCCTTGCTTGCGTTCTTGCTTGTGAGGAGCAGGGTGAAAAATATTTTTCTCCGTATGTCTTTAGTCACCTTAAAGAAATTCTTGCCCAGAAGCTATTCATGAAAATGTTTGCAAAGTCAGGCCACAACTCACTGTTCCGCATATCAATTACAGCCTGAATATAGTGGAATTGTTGAAGATATCTGCCCTTAGTAGCTTAACAGAATAGAATGGGTCTAGAAAAGAGTATCTGTATTATTAAAGGTTTACACACAAAAAAAACAACAGATTTGGTGAACAATGAAATGATTTGCTTTAATCAGCAAAGCCGCAAGGTTTAGTAATTGATCAGAAAAACTTGATTAGGAATGCATCACATGTATGATGCATCTATTCTGTATTCATTATTAGCATATCATACAGCAAACATATCCAAACATGTGTCCAAACATGAGAAAATCCTCACCCTCGTTCAGTTCAGTTAGCCTCAAACTCTGCCAGATTGCTTTTTTGCCAGAGTTTTGCAAGGAAAATGGTCTCAGACAGAACTTCCAAAGAGATGGATACAAAGAGACACATAATACTAGTAATTGCACAAATTATACGCAGACACTCACGCAACACTCTTTGTGGAAATCAGACAGACTAGAGGACGTGTATAGTCTTCTACAATCGAGAGACAAACAATCGATCATACAGGCTATGGTTATAATAGCACTACATCATAATACACGCAAAAACTATTCCCAGAAAACTGCTGAAGTAGGAGGGATTTGTTAATTACTTCCTGCTGTACTCACTCACCAGTTTTCCTATGTTCAATCCAACCACTCTGACTGCCCCTGCAGCTATCTTTTAAGTGTGCCTGCACAATGAAACCCAGTAAAAGGTTCAAATTTATTTACCTAATTTATTGTTAGATCAAATTAAAAATTAATTTCACAGATACATCAGGTGAAGCGGGGGAACGCTGGCTGGCAGTACTACGACTATAGTCAGTAACAGGGCTGTTTGTCTTCACAGTTTGTCCTAATATTCAGAATAAAAATTGGATGTGGGTGAAATGTGTTTTCGGTGTTGCTTGAAAGCTTTCTTAAAAAGTCGAATAATGGGGGATCTTGTGGTCCAATCAAATCAAAGCTGTAGTCAGGTGTTCTTACTTTGATCTCCTGGAGGCTCTAAACCCTCCAGCACGCCGAGCCTTAAACTGTTATGACGGCAATGGTGAGCAAGAGGCAAGCTTTTTTTTTTTTTTAAAGATCTAGTCAAGCGTTTCAGAGAATTACATCATCTTACACGCCTTCCATCAGCAGCATTGCAAGTCTTTTAGAAGTTTGCTTCCGTGTGATGTTGTGTGTGGATTTTCATGGCTTGGGGAATCTTTCTGTTGTGACCATGCAGGAAACATTGCATAGGGTGTTCTACAGCTGCAATGTGCAGCTGGATCTTCCCCCTCTCCCTGTTATGTGACTTTCGCTAAGAGAGCACAAGGTCACAGAGAATTTCCCCAAGGACCGCCTGCCGGCCCCTCCAGCTCTGCTCTGTGTCAGATTGTGGCACTAGAGAGGACGCATCCATTGTCTTTGTCACTTACGCCTCACCATAAATTGCAGGGATGAGTGATACAAAGAGCCAGCAAAGGCAGGACATTAAAGTCTGCATGGCAAAGTACAGTGAAAAAAGTGGGGATTCTCTTTGATCAATAAAAGACCAATATGACCATTAATACTGCGCAGGGGAGCGGTGAAATAGCTTTAGCATCTGTAGGTCAGTGTGGCAAATACATTCTCATTTATTTTCGCTTTTTAATCCAGGCCTGGTATATCTCTCACAGGCCTGGTATAACTCACGTTCCATTAATAGACCTGACATATCTGACCATCGGCTATCATGTCTTCATATTTATTTATTAATGTCACAAGCTATGACAGAGACTCTGAGATCTCATTTCCTTGTACAGACGGGATTGATATATCATTAATGCCAGATCATTATGTTCTTGAAGAGGGAGGAGAGAATACATTTAAAATGGCAAGTTTTGTACCAATTTCACATATTAATGAGCATTGGATATTTGTGAGGTTAACCCATGACTGCAGAAACCAAATACTGATGCAAAATCAATTGTAATAATTGTTTGTGGGGTATGTCGTCCAGAGAAGTCATTTATTTGAGCAACAAAAGAGTGCAGAGAAAAAGAAAGCTAATACCCCTCTCCTATTGGCCATCTGCATTCACTTTTGGGCCAAATGACCCTGCAACGGATGTGGATTTTTATTGACTCTGATAGGCAGCGGTGGCAATGCTGCATCTGGATTGACGTCGGGATTTGCTACCCTTTTCCAGTGACGACGGATGACGCAAACTGCCACCAGCCCACATAATCTGCCATGTCAGCCAGCCAACAAGTTCCACTGTTTGTTCAAGTGGCGGTCGAACATGGAGTCTTGCGTTGTTTTTATGTTTTGAAAGAGAATTTGGAAAAATGGAGGTGTCACTGGGCAGGTGCCCCTCACTGCAATAGGTGAAGATATGGAGCAAAAGGACAACAAGGAATTTGCTGTTAGTGAAAAATGCAGACGTCCATGGGAAAGAAGGGGCTGAGGCAGTCTGTCTTGAAGTGAAAATATGGAGTCATTTTATTAAGCAAAGGCAACAAGACAGGCCTATGCGTATCGAGCGAAGTCTTCTTCAGATTCCGGCATGTGAAGTAACAATTCCGAGTCTTTTGTCTGCTGGACTCAATCATCTATTATTAGTGGATTTACCCATTTTGAAGAAAAGCATGTGCACACACTGTGTTGGGTGTGAAAGGAGCAAAAGAGTCAGACAAAAGTGAAAGTCTTGTACTTCTCTAAAATCTCATTTTCCCTCTCTCTTTGTCTCTGTGAACATGTGTTCTGCAGTTGCAAAATTGTCCCGTTTGATAAATCAGTAGACAAATGCATTTTGGCAATTTGGATCTTTTCCCTCAACAGCTGTCAGATCTTTCCATTTCTCACCATCAGAGCCTGATTTGTTCACCGAATGTGACAACTGGCTTACTGTTAGTGTCTAAACTATATTGACATCACCAGTTATAAGAGCCGCATAGTAACAATACTACAAGCCACATGTGATCATTCTCGTAGTGGTATAATGAACAACTACAACTCTACAGCACTGTTTGTACTGTATTTATTCATTTGGCACATATTTCCTGCTTTGCCAGGGACGGGTGAGAAGTGAAGATATGTTGAAGCACCTGTATATGGCTCACACACTTGCTATGATGAAAGGTTGACAGTGTAAGGTAGCAAAAAACTGTTTTGGCTCCAGACCAACCAAGTCTAAGTGCAGAGAATACAACACAGTTGGCTGGGACACACTGGCAGATCTCTGCCATCGCAGCTGCTGTTTGTGTCTATTTGTTTTAGACTAACCAAACAGAAGGAGAAAAAAGGATTTCTATTTATACAGTATGGTTTCTATAGAAAAACACTTCCCATTACAAACCTGAAGGTCTGCTGACTGCTCACTCCCAGTCTTCTGCCTTGTTGTAGTGAATGGACATGAAAGCAGACGTCCTGATTGGTTCTCTCTGGTTTGGCCAAGCACACCTATGAATTAATGAAGGAACATGTGCAGGGCCGATAGGCATAGACCGCTGTGCACCAGGAGCATGCAATGCGAACCAGAACAGGACACCCCTGCTGCCCGCTGCAAAGGATTTGAACAATCTTAGAATGTAAAATGAGCCTTTTTGCTGTCAACGTTTCCGGAGGAGAAGTGTAAAACTGGGTGCATAGACTTAGTTTTAGAAAGTAGCTGGTTTTCTGTAACTACTTTTCTAGAAGTTCGTATCACCGAAGGCCCAGAACTGCAAAAAAAAAAAAGAAAATGCAACTTTGTTTCCGTTTTCGGTTCCTTTCTGAGCTGTCATGTAGGAAATGGTTAGAAGTAAAACAGAAGCTTCACGCTTGACCACAGTGCTGACTCAAGGGCTGGATGTGCTCCACGGGTACCTAATGCTGGCAGCACACTCCTTTCCGTGGATGGGTTACAAGCAGAGGTCAAATGTCAATCTATTATATGTGTATATATGTAGTTACACTACTTACAGTTTCAGCTACGGACAGCAGTACCAGAGGGGCTTCAGTTGGGTTTAGAATAAATTTAATGTTCATATTAATGTTTTACACATCGATGTGACCGTTACAGACTCGTATTGTATATGCTAGTGTGTGGCAATTCTCCTCTCAAAATTGGCAACACTATTCCAGTATGATCCAGATCATCATCGATTTAGTTAGATCAACTTCGATCAAATATACGGCAGGATCTACCTACTGAGACCATTACAAACGTCAAGATGAATAGAACATGAAAACAGCATAACTGACTGAACGACAGTTTATGAGGATTTCCTAGAAGCTGTGTTCACTCAATCTAATAAACACACACACACACACACACACACACACACACACACACACACACACACATACGCACAAATGTGACGAGCAACAGATTTAAAGCTGTCCAAATTGAAGACCATGATGAACTCTGAACAGCAGTCGGTCAGAGGCCTCAGAAATCAATCATCTCTCTCAGAACACATAAAGCTCTGAGGTCAAAGAAAACCTTCATCCAGCTGTGGAGCTTGACAGCTCTGAGGCCAGAGGTGGAGGACCTGAGGTAGAGAAAAAGAAAAATAATTTCTTAGGGGATAATGGTGACTAAAGGAAGAAAAGAAACAAAACCACAAAGTAAAAGAGGAACTAATGAAAAAGAAGAGCAATAAAGCTACCTTTTTTCTATTCTGATGAGGATGCTGACTAACCTTTATTGCAACAACAACACTTTCTCCACCCTCTCAGCTTTCTTGACCTCCTTCTTCTATTCCACCTTGAATTTAAAATGAACTTAAAACATAGTGAAATGAATCGTCTCCCACCAAATTTATTCCTCCCTGTGGTATTTTGTGCGGGCAAAACCAGTTCTGCACAAGCTGCTTCAGTCTCACTTTTACACTTTTTTGGAGTGCAAAACACCGCTCGAGTCCTCAAGATGTCATCCCGTGTTGTTAGCATTTAGCTGGAAGACTTGTGGACTTTTCACATTTTCATGATGTCAAGCAGACATTTTTTTTTTTTTTTTTATGTTTTTTCAAAGGATTGAGGCAGAAAAACCACATAACCAAACACACTTCACTTTGGTTTGGTATAATATATTTATTGGCAATTTTTTTTTTTTTCTTTTTGGTTTTTGCACGTCCAAGCATACACATTTAGTCAGACAGACAGACTAACCAGCTGCCCTCAGGATTTTTGGCTAGTGAATAGGGACAGGGAGCCCTTTTGTTTTCTCTATGATTCAGCTATTACACAGAGATTAACACAGTGGAACTCTTCTGTGACACCCAGGGGCTTTGGAGACAGCGAGCGAGAGGGCTGAATTCCTTTATCTTTTTTATTCTCGCTCCCTTTTTCCTGCTCAATCTATTTCACAATTCCGCCGCCTTTGACAGACAGGCACATGACGTTACACACGTATTCAGGCTTTGCTAAGCAAATACACAAACACGTACGCACGCGGCTCATGCATTTGTCTGGAGGAATGTGTTCAGCTGCTGATAAGGAAGTGAATAACAACATTCAACCAGAAATGCCAGCGCAGCATCGTTGCATTTTTTTTTTGTCCTCCACGCTCACACCTGCTGTGCACATCTGTACTTTGTTTACAGGATTGCACATGTCAAACATATACCAACCTTATTGTATTACTAATTACTAAACAGGAAGTGCAGTAAAGATGTCAGGAGAGAAATGAAAAAAAAAAAACAAACCCAAAACCTAGAGTTGACTATTTAAACTCCTGTACCTGCTGCAGAAGAAGGAAGAAAAAGAACATGTAAGAGAGCAGAAGGGGGGGGTGAAGGGGTGACGTCATGCTGATAGGCTGGCTGCATGGCCCTGGTGGGATCTCCCCTCCTCTGACAGATGTAAGGCAGCTCAGCTGGATCAGAAAAGACCTGCAGGAATACTTTCTGCTCTGAGCAGCCAGATGAGGATGAAAATAGGATCCCAGAATTGTGCGTGGGTGTCATCTGTTGACACGTCGATATCAGTGACGGAATATTTTAATGTCTGCTTAAATGCCTCATGTCCTTTTTGCACTATTATATAGTGATAACAATATTTAGTTGTATAATGCTGTAAAATTATCAGTCTGTAGAAAGTCTTGAAATACAGTTAAAAGCCATTATGTATGAAAATACTTTTAATTTTCCCCATGATTGGAATTACTACTCTGTCTCCATCATTTTCCTTATACAGTATTAACTGTAGAGTTTTTTTTAATCAGTATCACATCACATTTAAATGAACTAAATTATTATGCTTTAGTGGTTCTCAAAGTGCATGTGAAGTAGGTAAAAAGAAAAATCGTGTATTCATAGAAATCCCCAGGTTTTTTAGCTTGAGCTGACGCCAACATAGCTGGCATTCAAGCAGTAGGGTGGTTTCTGCAGCACAAGAGGAGAGGATTTGATCCTATGTAAAGCAGCCCCTAACAATTTGTACATTATCAAGATTTTTAGAAATACATACCATATTTATGGTTAAGCTTTAAAATACACTTTGAGGTGAATGCCATTACCAAACATACTGTGTTTAGTATGATGACAGGAAGCCACTGTACACCAGCCACGCCCAATATATGTTATTTGAATAAAAAACAAATGATCCACTACACACTCAAGTGTCAATATAACTAGAAAAAAGACATATGTACATAAATGTACGATAGATATAAAAAAAAATAGTTGTTTTGGGATGAATTGTCATGTAATTCCTTAACAGTTTCCTTATTCTGAGCACCATGCAAACGTTGGATAAAGGTATAGATGCCAAATGTGAGTCTTATCTTCACACACAGGTGGTTCACTTATACGTGAAGCTGCTGTGTGTGTGAGAGTGAGCATGCAAATGCCACCACCCTCATGTAAATTATAAATGTCAGTGCTTTGAGGGATCGGCTGTGTGCCGATATCGCCGTGTTCTCAACAGCTCTGGGCCTCTTTTATGCAACTCTCAGCGGTACATGCATATATGCGTCTCCCTGTCATGGAAGAGCCCAGCCTCTCCTGGGTGGCTTCATAGGTTTGCAGCGAGCTCAGGAGCACTCAGGATCCGGAACAAGATTAGTGGTATAAAACCATTATAGTGCTATAATATTATATTGATTGTTTTGTCAGTGATGTGTACCAAATCAGTGTAGTCACTTATATTTTCTTGTAGTTCTGATTGACTCCAAAAAACGACTCTTCACAGTCAGGCTGTAAAAAAACGAATTAATATGAATTTCAAATAAACACGTTAAAGATGAATCTTTGATGATGATTAGACCAGTTTTTGCATCGAGATCACTGAATTCCTGAACAAATCTGTTCACAGGTAGCCATGTATCAAGTATCTAGGAAGGCAAATTATACATTCAATAGAGATGTTGTATAAGGCCACTAACCCTTTAAACACTGACCATAGCTAGCCAGTAAATAAAATGAAGAACTTCCCAATAAAAAGGGTAACATACCTTCTTCTTGCCAGCATAAATGCCAGATATATTTAAAGGCCATTTAATGCATTAACATTTGCATGAAAAGACATTGTTGGACGTGTATTGTTAACAATTTAATCTAAACTTTAAGCAACAAACTAAACACCATTGTCCTCTTTTATTATTTATTATGATACATATCTGAGTGGCTGGAGGTCAGTTTCAGTCCAGTAAATGTAACTGGTCATTGTGGTTCATTTGCCATTTATGAGCGTTGCAGAGAAATGAGTGCCCACCACTGCCATGAAGTTCTGTAGCTTCTGTGTCAATAGTGCTCAGATCTACAAGAACAAACACAACTTTCTTGATGAGATGTTTGATGTAATGTTAGTATGTTACTGACCTGATTCTTTGTTGATTTGGCTTTTTAGACTGCCTGATGATACGGTAATTTGTGAAATCAAAAGTTCAAACCTCCTGCCTTATCTGTCATGCGAACTGTTTAAAAGCTTTTTACACGTCACTTCGTTTTATGTCATATACAAAAAATATACATAATTCATATATGATGTTATATAACAAATGATTAACAGCAAGAAACCGAGTTCTTCCCTTTCAGTCCTCTTCTTTCCACCCCCCCTTTATCCATCGTGTAGCCTGTTCTGAACACAGATCAGTGTTTGATCACGCACTCTCCAAGTAGATGTCCTATTTCCTTAGAAGAGTTGAGAAGGGTGACAGCACACTGAGGATCGACGGAGCAAACATCGACCTAAACCTACTGAAACAATGTCAGAAGCAGCAGAAAATCGGTGAAGACTACAGGCTTCTTTTTCCAAGTCCGGTGCTTTTGCGGACTAAACTTTGTGAATAAAAATAAAGATCTGAGATGGCCATTTCACATGTTTTGAAGTCTTCCCTGTCAGAGAACTCTCAAAGACTGGCTTTAGAATATCTGTGTCATAACTTTTTCTACACTTATTGAAGGCATACACTTTTACATTCTATTTAACTATCTATATTTAAGCAATACATCACAACAGGCTGAGGTATGCACTAATTTTTATCATGGATAAGGGGTTTTGTATGACCTTACTGAAAGTGCCTAGGACAACAGGGGAAAAAAAAAACCACATTGACTACTTTTTTGTTGTTGGCACTTTGGCTGTTCTAACGTTTGCATTTTATTGCCATTTATTTTAGCTACCACTGATTGTGCAGGTGCTAAAAAGTGTCTCGGTACCTCAAGGAGGCACCAGAAGTATCTAAGTGCTAGTTGATGAATATGCTCAGCCCATATAGTTCTTCTTTAGCGTTCTTGACAGGACTATAAAAGTCTCTCAGAATGTCATTAAACTGCTGTTTAGACACTGTCTTAAAGTCCTTCAACACACCATTATCCTCACACCAGTCTTCAAAGAGCTTAATTTCCATTCTCTTTCCTAGTAACTGTAAACTTTTCAATTGGCTAGCATTACTTTTAGCTATGACTTTGTTGTTTCTCAGACATGGAGTGATTTATTAAAAGCCAGAACTGTGGAATATACAGTCATTATACCACTGATAAGAGCCAATGAGATGATGCCAAAGAAGACATCTGGAAAGAGAAAGAAGACATCTGGTCTTGACTAGTAAATCCATTCATAATGTAACTAATTATTACAGGAAGGAACTGAGAAGCCTGTGATCAAGCATTTAGTGATGCTACAGCCAGTTAAATGTTAAATGGTTTAGTTTAAAAAAAAGAGTGAAACCATTACGCCTCATTGTTCTCCATAACCTTATATTCCAATCCTCCATAGGTGCTCTCTCACCATCGCTTATTCCCCTTAATGCAAATGTAGAGAATCAGTCTCGTCATGCTATCCACGTACCTGTCAGAGGTACTGGGAGTGCATGTGATCTCCAGTGAAAAGAAAAACGTCTGCAGCCCTGGTGATAACTGCATTAGTGATGAGTGATGACCAGTGAGTGACAGGCAATAACATTTTCAAAGAGCAGTTACAAAAGCAGAAAGTTATATATGTGCACTGAAAATGTCCCTGCTATCAAAGCCTGTTAATAAAAAGGACTTGTCATTTATTTGACTCGTATTTTTAACAGCGGCACAGGACCGATCTGAGAGGAAAAAAAAAAAAAAGTTTCCATTTCAGCTTAACATTAAGGCATTTCCATTTGTTTGACTCACTATGTCATAGGCTGCTGCTCCACTTAACCACAACATATCGCAGTGTGTCAGTAGCTGTTTCATCAGCGCCAGTTTTCAGGACCGCAGACAGCTCCAGCGCATGCCTCCACAGCACATTGCTGCTGCTCGCAGTTATATTTCAAGTTTTTACTTGCAACATTGCCCATTACTACCCTAATTTACACTACATGGTCTCGAAGAAATGGCTAAAGCGCGCTCATTATACACGTCAATCACCAGTCATTGGCAGAATTATCAAGGTGCTGTTCGGAAATAGTTTCATGCATGAGTGAAGCCAGACTCTCCCCGTTTCTGTCTATTTCATTAAAACATTTTTTAAGCTTCTCAATGTGGCCTCATGCCCAAGTGTACACAGAGCTGTTCATTTGGGAAACTTGGGGGTTAGTCCTTTTGAAGAACCCTATTCCAACCTACTTAAAGGAGTTTATTTATTTATTTTTTTTCCACGTATCCAGTCACCGTTAAAATGTCAAAATTCTTAAAATGTATTTGGAAAAGAAAAAAAAATCAAACAGAGAGCTCATCCTGACCCTTTTTAATGCGGCGACTTTCTCTTGCAAAAGTGCTTGTGACATTTTGATTGCTTCAGGTGTAATCCTAATGAGGTGCGCGTTGATTGGCTGCAAGGAGGACAGAGCTGGAATGGGGACGGGCCCAGTAGCTACAGCACACATGGAAACATTGAGAAAATGATTATGATAAGGCAGAAAAAGTCTGAAATTCTGGATGTTAGTTTCTCACTCGCGCACACACTCGCTCACATTGTTTCGGTGGGTGGTGGTGTTGGGCTTACGCAACTCTTGTAAGGCCGTAGCCCTACACAAAGAGTGAACTGGACTATTACCTGGACTTTAATGCTGTCTTAATGGCTCACTGATGTATCACTAATGTAAAAAAAAAGTCCCAATATTTCTTCAAGGCAGTCTTTTTGTGCAGAACTTCTTTCATCCCGTAGTGAAACATTTGCTTTTCCTAAGTTTTGGAGGAACATTGCATACAACAGTACATGATTGGATGGAATAAACTACAGTGCCTCATCAGGCTTTTTAAATTTTTTATTTTCTTTTCGCAACATTGGCCTTTGCCAAAGTCAATAACATCAACGCAGTTTCAAACCAGTCTATACACCTGTAAACCTTTAAAGGTCTTGTTATTATTACATTATGTTCCTCAGGTTTCTAAATTAAAGACAGAGCTTCTCAGACTTTCAGAAAGCTTTTAATGATTATTGGTGGCATTTCCTCAGGCAGCTTTAGACACATTTGGGAATATCCTGCATTAAAACTTGCATGTCTTTGAGGCTGTATAGTCTATTGCATGTCCTTGAGGCATGTCAGAGGCTGTATAGTCTATTTTTATATTAAATGAAATCTTCTGCAGACTGTATGTCCTTATATAAGAGTACAGGCTCTTTTATATAGTATACAGTTGTAAAGCACATGCTCTGAAGTTCTCGCAGAAGTGATAGAAAAAACAGTGATTAATGAACAATCTGCTGACTGACAGATTGAGAGAGGACACTAATAGTCTTAGCAGCGTCATGGATTCTGTCAGCATACCATCTGAAACTGTGGCTCACCAGGTTTAAGAAGAAAACCTGTGTAAAGCAAAGCTTCCATCTAACACATATTTAAGATCTTTTCTTTTATTATCAGCGTGTCTGACGGGAAAAGGATGGATGCGCTCTGAAAGGTGCGTGAAAGGAGCGGCCTCCTCCTCTCCTTAAGCCCTCTCCTTTGTCTTGGTTTTAGCCATTTACATTTTCTGTCCTCTTTCCTTCAGCATCCCCACATTGCATAATTTGCCTTATTATTTGTTTTTGCTTTGGAAGCAGACATTTCTGCTGCTGCTAATAGTAAATTTAGGAAGTGACAGCATTTTTAATGAACAACATTCTTATTGAACCGTACTCTATTATTTAGTCAGTGAAGCTGATAAATCATTTTTATGAGGTCAACTGGTTTGGTACGCATGGCATATTGTTGGATGTATAGTCAAATAATGTCTTATCTCTTGTTTTTTCAGTTGCCAGTGTTGCTTTGTGTCAGTCAGCTATGCTTCTATTAAAGTGTCTTTGACTTCGGTCCAGAATTCAGATCATTTGCAAGGCTTGTTATTGCCAGCAGACCTGCTCTGATTTAAGGTCAGAATTTGTAAGTCAAATATAGTGTCTCACATCGCATCAGTCCAAACGAGACTCATGATGCATCTCGACACTATGATTGGCCCAAGAATCATCTACATTTATGCAGAGCGACAGGTTCCTGAGCAGTCTGGCAGGAACGCCTCATCCCTGATCCAACTTTTTTATTCTTACACTTGCAAATTAATGATCTTTTTTTTCTCTTCCTCTCGAGTCATGGAGAACATATAGTCTGTGTGGAATAAAAAAAAAGAATAACACCACTCCCTTTGGTTTTTCTCCATGTCAGGGAACTCAAAGTTGAGTATATTCTGTTGCTGTTAATAAAAGTCGGAGAAACACACTCTCCGAGTGTGAGAATCTGGATTCCTGACTTTGTATGCAGATGGTTTCTCCTGCGTGTCTTCAAGGCCAGCACCCAATCTAGGTCAACCATCTCAGTGCTTCCCTGACTGAGCTATGTTTGGGTGGATGTCTCTGTGTGCTCCATGCTTTCAATGCTCCAGGCCTATACAACAAATGCCACAAAAAAAAGAAGATATTTGTTTTTCCCCCTTTTTTTCTGTATGAGAAAGTCATTAAATATTAATTTTCTTTATGAAGGACTAATGTATAATTGGTACTTAGAGCAACACAGTAAAGCATATCAGCGTAGCGCAACAGTCACAATTGCTGGAGATATTGATTGATATAATCAATGTTCCCGTCTCCTTTGACTGCTCACATTGAGTCTTTGAAAAGTGAGCAAAACAGCCTTGAAGCATCAGATCACGGTTTTGTGCAACCAGCCTCCTGGATCACTGAAAATGCTGGCATGCTGAGCTAGACATAATTTCATTCTGACACTGTGCTCAGGTAATGTTTAAAGGTTATTTGAGTTTCTGCCTGACATTAGAACATTAGTTTGACAAAGCTCCACCTCCAGCGTTTAGACTTTTAACACATGCTTGTGCATCTCTATTTCAATGAAATACCCTTGCAAATAGATAAAAATGATGCAGTATTTAGTGTAACTCCAGTATGGATTTCTATGTTTTAGCTTTCTGGTTTGATTTTAACGTCTATAAATATTTGCATATTTAATACTGACTCTCACTAATTAAGGGAATAGGCTTTGCAAGTTTATAAATGAGTGAATCTGACTACTCAAAAGTTCAATACATCAATACAATTTAACAGAAGGTCTAGGAATTTTCTTAATTGCTATGTGTGTGTGTGTGTGTGTGTGTGTGTGGGTGTCTGTGTGTTCCTGTTTTCACATATGCTACACCTCTCTCTGGCCTACACTATGCATTATTCATGGTTCAATATTAGACGTAACATAGAAGTAAATTGGAGCTATCAATCAATTGATGCTCATGTGTGACAGGCTCTGAAAATTATTTTTGATTCTGAAAGTGATCTTTGGTGTTCACAATTGATTGACTTGGGAAATTGGGTGTAGAAAATATAATTACTGTTTTTCCACCAATCAAGTTTCAGTTCATTTCGATAATATCAGTGTTATTACAAAGATAATTAATATTTGTTCGTGATTAAGAGCAGCCGGTTAATGAGTGGCACTGCGTTCAAAAGTCAGACAAGTCAGATTTAAATGTGCCACGTCAAAGGAAACACGGGCTGTTTGCTGTGCACAAAATCCTTTTTTCACCCTCACCCACTAAATTATTTGATGGAAAGTTTTAATGCTTACCCAAGCATTAATTGCATTTGCACTGGGCATGCGATCCAATTTAGACTTCCAACAGCGTTTTTGAAGATTGATTGTCTGGCAGCTGGTTTTAATTTTACTACTGCATTGTTTCAAAGAACAATACAGTGGACACATTTATCTTTTCAAAGGAGGTGTTCTACTGGGAAACTTTGGGTCCCACCACTCACTCAAATATTACTTTGACACCATGTTAATGCCATGCCAGTTCCAAACACGACCTCGCCTCCCATCAAATGAATGTGTCCACAAGACTGAATACCCTTGAGAGACGAAAAACCCAAGGTTTTGACCTGGCCTCCAACTTTCTTCAGATCCCGATCTGACTGAGCATTTAGGGGACGTGATGGACGCATTGCTCACCCTCTGCCAATATCCACGAGGTGGACACTGTGTGCTATTTGTGACGAGCACAAATAGCACCGAGATCCTGATGGGGCAACTGCTGTCACCAGGAGGACTGGAGAACATTTTTTTATTTAGTCCATTTTCCTGCTTTATGGCTGTGGAATCCAGGGCCTATAAATCATGTTGCATCAATCTGAGCTGTGCTGGAATGTGCTCTGGTACACCCTAACAGAAGCATCTCAGCATGTGCTGACTAATCATATTTCTAGATATGTTGTTGGGAAAGAACTTTCAAGGAAAGTGAGTCGAAAATTGTTGTAATACGTTTAAATAGATAAAAAATAGTGTCCACATTCCCTTGATTCAGCCTTGATTCTGTGTTATTTTAGATAGTACCATCAATGTGAACATTTGAACTATGCTTAAACTTTTTAGTAACAGGATTCTTGGACATTTATAGAAAGAGAATGGAGTTAGAGTCAAAGTCTCACTTTACCCACCGTCATATTTAACTTACCGGTAAATATGTCATGTGATGAAGTAGTGAAGAGGGAAGTATCACAATTCACCCTCATTGCAACGGCAATGGCACTTTCCCTTTTGTATTCTATTTCTTTGAACGCCAGACGGAGGAACAAAGCCAGAAAGTGAACAGATATATTAACAATTCCTAAAATAGATCAATCGTTGCTTGCATCCTGCTAAAAAAGAAAAAAATCCCACTTGTGCTGCCATTTCTGAACATGTAAAAATAAGAAAAATCCACTTAAGATGTGACATTCATACATCCTCAGAGAAAAATAACAATATAATTACATTATGGTGAATATGTTGCTTGTGGATATTTCTCCACCAGCCATTTTTCTGTGGAGTGACTGAGCATCATATTAGTTTTGATAATGAAATGCTGTTGATAATGAACTGTGAAGTTTTTACAGGTAGAGGATGAAGGATTGCTTTGTTATAGCACGCTGTTGTTGAAAATGTCAATGGAAATAAGCCTTTTTGGTTTACAGTTCATCAATATAAATATGTCAGAATTACATTTACGTGATTATCAAGTGAGTCACTATCATGAGCTGGTTGTTTCACGGCATTTAAATAGGTTTTCGTAAATCTGAAAAAGAGAACCACCGGGGGGGTGCAGACAGGATGACAGGTGTGCCAGCACAGGGATTTTCTAATTGTGTAGAATTGGCATTTTTCACTTGCAGATCTAAATCAAATCCTTTCCATCATTAATGCTATTTTCCACGCTCGCGATATCCTGCCATATAAAAACGTACCATATGTGGCTGCTGTTTGTGGAAAACAAAATCCAGACCAGCACAACATGAAACCATTGCCATGAGAAGACACAGAAAATAAATTATAAATTACTGAGGGAGTGCAACTTTGCAAAAGTTCAATCTGCTCTGGTGGTCTGGGACCTGTGTTCAGTGCCAGAGGGATGTTCTGTTAAAAAAAACAAAACAAAACAAAAAAACATAAAATCAAACCATAAAATAAAGAGCACTGCGTCTAACAGACGTGGTTCAGCAAATCTTCTGCGATGGCCAGCTTGTTGAAGAAAAATGTGACCATCAGCCACCTGTGGTCCGAAAATGTCGGGATCGGCTCGGCTTTTGGTTGTTAAGGAACCCGACTCTGGTGACTCATCTTGGAAGGGGGACGTGCCAGACACAGTTGTGCTATTTGTCAGTCAGAGTGAAAATAACCTTCTGCGAGCCATCTCGATAACGTCTTTTATTTACAGACACCCTGTCTGCCCTGCTGTGTATCTGGTGGCCACAGAAGGAACGAAATCAGAAGAAATGTCTGTAAATTACATGAAATGATGCTTTTAATTGTAAATTAACAGCTCATTTTAGGACAGATGCTGCTTTACAGTGATCAAGACCTTAAAAACATGGCCCATCTCTGCAAATTTCTCTGCCGATCCCTTATCGACGGATTCATTACACCCAGAATCCAGAAAGGTTCCTCTTCAAAAGCCATCAGTAAACTTAATATATCCAGAGCTTTGGTGCCTTCCTTCTCACCCCCTACCGCTCCGGTGAACAGATCTCTTCAGAACCTTCACTGGCTCCCCGTTCCACGACACATCCAGTTCAAAGCCGTTCTTCTCACCTACAAAGCCCTCCATAACCAGCCTCCACTCCTCT
The DNA here is from genome assembly GCA_911728415.1 of Lagocephalus sceleratus. NCBI lineage: Eukaryota > Metazoa > Chordata > Actinopteri > Tetraodontiformes > Tetraodontidae > Lagocephalus > Lagocephalus sceleratus. The sequence continues at coordinate 710,047 of CAJVRN010000046.1, forward strand.
GACACTCCTCTCTCCACCCCTTAGAACCAAGCAACTGACCCTGGGGAAACAGATCCATCTCCACATCTCTTCCCACCCTCCCAAACACATCTATGACTGCATCACTACCCACCTTTCCTGCCTTTTATGTGTAATGTGTTTCATTTCTTTCATGTTTTGATGTTTTATTTTAATGTTTTTTTCTGTTTTCTCCTTTTAATAAAGTAAAGTGTCTTTGAATGAAAAGCACTATAGAAAATAAAATGCAATATTGCGAGGATTATCTTGAATTTAATTATAAAAAGTTGAGAGAACAACAAAACTCCACTATTAAAGGCAATTTGAATGTCATCTGAAGCCTTCTAAAATTATCATTTGTATTTTATCTGCACTTTCACTAATAAAAGCTTTGTTCATAACAGTGATGCCGGTGCCAGAGCAGCCTGTGGAGCAGGAGAAGGGGGCCATGGTTGCCCCGGTGATGCCAGCCTCCAACGGAGACAGATCTGAAACAGAGACGACCTCCTCCATCCTGGCCTCTGTCAAAGAGCAGGTAGGAACTCGCACGCTTGTGCCATACGTTAGTCACTCCTGAATAGGGGCTGTATAGGGAAGATATGAGGCGGGGAAACCGTGGTTGGCTGTTTATTGCGATTGTTGGGTGCACAGTGTAAGCCTGGCTGGTAAATCATCACAGCATTTCTGAATAAAAGAGGTGTGCTCACACAACTTCTCAGATGGCTTTGTTGTCTTTCTTCCTGTAAGTGTTGAAGTATAAATCTCAGAGCCTCCCGCACAAACCTTACCACGACCCTTGATGCACAATGGAAAGACATTTTGCCTAATTGCATTTGCTGATTTGTGCTTTAGCCATGGACTTATTCTTTTGTGTAATGAAATGCTGTTTCATTTGGATTTAACTCATCAGCAAGCGCAATCCACCAAAGATTTATCATTTTCCCCATCTGCACTGACTCTGGATTTCTTCCTAATTTAATATCTGAAAAATATTACATTTACCCTCACCAAGTGAAGGACAAGTGATGATGGCAATTTAAGCTTTTCCCCCCCCGTTTTCAAATGGCATTCGTTTATGCATTTTCTCATCAATAGAGATTCTTACAGCGCTGTTACATTACTAAATCACTGAAGCCTTAAATGTTTAGTCAGATCTGAGATCAGATTAAAACTAGCACCCTGCTCTTCCTCCTGAATGGAACAATTGTACTGAAGTTACTAAATTGGCTTTTATTTTCCCCTGTAGTGCTTAAGTTCATTAGGTTCACCCTGAAATAAATTAATTTACATTCATTTTTATCAGAAGCAATGCCTTTTTTTGTATAGTAACAAGGTTTTAGAAAATAATTTTCTCATGAATGAATATTGATCTGTACTTGCAACTCCTACCACTAACACACATATTCTTGTTACTCTGTCTTTGTGAAGACTTCCATAGGAATTATACATTCCCCAGCCCCTTCCCCTACCCTAAACATTACAACTGACCTCCTAACCCTGACCCTGAGCCTAACCTTGACCCAATTCTAAACTCAAACTTAAAACCATATGTAAATCCTTTGAAGTTGTGAGGGCCAAATAAAATGGCCTCACTTCCCAAAAATGTCCTCAATTTGCAAGTACAATTTTTTGACACACATACGTGCGCACACACACACATACTTTGAATGTATGCAAGGTCTTTTTACAATTTGCTTTGAAACATTTTCAGACATTGGGTTATTGGTTGTTGTTAAAATGGGAGACACTATTAAAGGGGAATTGGATTTTTTCCCCCAAATTATATACACCTTACAACAGGGAAACCCACCACAGTCACACTTGGCAGCCATACTGTGCCCGATCACATTCCCCCTAAAGTCCAAGGACCATATTCAGAGTCCTCTCAGAAAGCTCCTCAATTAGATTTAACTTAAAAATTCCTAGCAAAGAATCCTAGCTTAAGAATGATTTAGTAAGTTCCTGGGAGTATCTCTGAACAAAGAGGGGATAGACACATTAATCTTAGTGAGGAGGTATAGTTGATCCCTTTGTTAGGTATGATGCAATCTTCTAAAAGCTGTGATTGGTTGTTAAACACAAACGTGCTCTTAGTTGTAAACGGACAGTGGAATCATCCAATCATAGAACTTAGATTGCAAACGTATATAACATGTATATATACACTGTTGCCTTTTTCCTGTTGCCAGGTATTGCAATTTTGTAATAACCTTCATCTCAGGCATTACGCTGGGAAAATGAAAACTCTCTCTCTCTCTCTCTCTCTCTCTCTCTCTCTCTCTCTCTCTCTCTCTCTCTCTCTATATATATATATATATATGTGTGTGTGTGTGTGTGTATACATACACACACATACATACATACGTACGTACGTACGTACATACATACATACATACATACATACATACATACATACATGTGTATACACACACACATACGTAGGTAGTAGCGACTTATTAAATCATTGTTGTCACAGAATATCAGCCATCTTCTCTGTTTAAAGACACTCCTAGGCTTCTTAAAAGTCTTTCTCCCTCCTCTTAACAATTTTTCACCTTAGGAGCTCTCTTTACACCTAAGTTGCTTCATGAATAACTTTTATCATACCAAGGGGAAATTTTCGAGGAAGACTTTACTTAGAATGACATCACTAAGAGCTACCTTTATTCTTGTGAGGTCCCAGTGTCTGGCTAGTGTGAGCATAACAGATTGTCTGGTATGGTGCAATTGGAAAAGGATTTACAGCATTGACCAGCACGGCACAATGACAGCATTGTGCCGTGTTGGTCATATATGAGCATAATGACATTGGTGGAGAGGTGGCACAGTGACGCAGATGATACGTGTTCCCATATTTAAATGTGCTGCTATATTTGAAAGTGTGATGTTTTACAGTATGTTGCATCATGCCTCAGGTTGCCTCAGGAAGGCTCCACAGAGAGCAATTAAGATCTACTCAACAATCTTTCAGTTTCCTGACTCTGTTTAGGAAGTCATCATTTCAATTACAATCTCTGTCCATCCATCCATCCATCCATCCATCCAGCCATCCAGCCATCCATCCATCCAACCATTATTTTTTTAAATGTAACACTGCTTTTTTTAAATATAAGGATCACAGTATGTGTTGAGTGTGCCTGTTGTCATGGACACAGAATGATATTCAATAAATAACTCAGATTTAAAAAAATACGTATGTATGCTATGTATTTCCACAATTTACATCAACATTTTCATTTAAACTCAACATATTGTATTTCAGTTTTACAACACTACACAAACCTGGGAATCATTAAAATAGAAACAATAGTAACAACAAACCTTTTGTGTGACTGACAGGAAAGAATGTATCCAGAATGAATACTTTTACATTCTTTAAACATCTCAATTTGTCACCTTTCCCAACATCTTTGTGGGTTTTTTTTTTTGTAATGTTGTTGTTGAAAAATACTGTGCTTGATGAAAGAGCTTCCCCACAATCATTCAGCTCACACACAAACAGCTCCTGTTTTTTGGGTTATCTCCACCCTGGTTGACAGCACTGTGCAATTGTTTATGATATATTTTGTGACTGAGATGATATCTTGAGAAATTGGAATGATAAAAATAAATATATGGGTGCTATATCTATCTATCTATCTATCTATCTATCTATCTATCTATCTATCTATCTATCTATCTATCTATCTATCTTTATTTATTTATTTATTTATTTATTTATTGGTGACATTTATATGCATCAATTTTCCCCGAGTCAATGATGTTTATCCATCTTTGACCATGAAGTACGAAGGTCTTATTTAGGACATAGAGGGAAATACATCCTCAAGAAGTGTGACCTATTCTCTTGGCTCCTTCAGCGGAAACTTCAGTGCAATTGAGGCTAGTCTTCACTTATCTGCAAATGCTCCTTTTCATATGTTCTCATGAAGCTCGACTAGTATTTACTTATAAACTGAGCGCAAACCTTGCAAACCTTGGAGACTCTCCTGCACCAAAGGACTTGTAAATTGATCTGTTGTAGGCATATCTTATTTACATCCAGCGCTGCAACATTTTATGTATGGGTGTGCCCTAATAGACTTTTCTGTCTCTCCATCCTTCTCTGCCTCTTACTTTTCTCTCCCTTTTATTGATACCCTGTCAATTGCTGGGGTTGACAGCTGTGCTTGACTGCACAGATGAATACAAACACACTTAGAAACATCCATCTAAGCAGAGGACTTAAAAAAACTAACTGCAACACAGTGCTATGTACACATGATTTTTAAATGCAATGAAAGTGTAAATCACATGGTCTCTTGCACCACCAATAATATCATGGATTTTCCTTTTTGTGAAGACATTACCACATCACCCTCTCAAAGACTGATAGCAAATTTACAATGTGGTTAATGTGTGTATTGGTATAGATCTATCTATCTATCTATCTATCTATCTATCTATCTATCTATCTATCTATCCATCCATCCATCCATCCATCCATCCATCCATCCATCCATCCATCCATCCATCCATCCATCCATCCATCTATCAACCAAATAAACTAACTAACCACCCAAACAACCAACTAACTAGACTCCACCTATATAAATTAATTTTTTTTAATCTAGCCACTCTACGGGGTGGTACCCTAAGAGGAATTGAACCCTGGGGAGGTGGGAGTGGGTTGGGACACTGGTGGTAATTTCACACCATGTCATCGGGATGCGTAACAAGCTTTGATTTACTGCCTGCGCTTTATAGCAACACAACAGATTTTGTAAATTGCATTTGACTTATCAAATCGGCCATGTCTGATTAACCCAGATGTGCTGCCAGCTTTTTAGCTGCCGGTTTATTATATATGCTAAATGTCTGGCTTCTAAAAGTGACACTCAAGCAATCCATGAATATCTGTTCATTTATACGTCTCGATTCTCAAATCTACTGGTCTTGCATGTCTGTGCATAGGTATGAGTGAGGTAGTGTGCATGTAAGTTGTGGATGAGTATGCCATAACGAGAGTGGGCTGTCTGGTCAGGAGGAGGTCAGATCAATCACTCAGAGCTGCCAGTAAACACGCTCAGCAGAAAAAATCTGGAACTTTTTTTTCCCATACGAAAAAAGAGAGAAATACAGCCAAGGAAAACCTTTCTGTCTTTTATTCATCAGTCATTTAAGAATTAGTTATTAGGACTTTATTTTAAAGCCCTGTAATATTGAGGCTTATATCAGTTTGCATTTGCAGAAATAAGGGGAAAATGAATTGAATCAAATTGAATTACTGTAGCCTTCAAAACAGTAGCTTTACTCCTAAAGGCGGTCGCCTACATTTAAAGAAATGGTTAAAATGTGCAAAATCCGCCAAGGTGACTTGTGATATTTCTGCAAGCTTGAGTGCAAGTTAAATCACAATAGTCAGTGTGTCACTTACTCAGATCTGTGAGCATCTGTGGTGCCTCACCCTGGCTATGGCTGGAGAAGAATTATTAGTTGGCCTGGAGGCAGTTGGGATTTTTGGCACTGTTGCTATGTGGGGGTTTATGTGTGTGTGTGTTTGTGTGTGTTTGTGTGCATGTGTGTGTCTGGGTTTGTCTGCTTGAGGTGGTGCAATGTTCCATTTAGTCAACATCACCCGGCGTGTGCCCCCACTGTACTGTCACCATCATCATAACTGGCAGCTGGCAGGATACATGCGGCTGCAGCTGCCACGCTTTGGGCCACAGAAAGGAGCAAAAAGAGATGAGAAACATGGAAATCTTGGAGCGCAAAGGCTACATGCATGCATCTGCAGGAAAAAAAAAGGGCAAAACATGATTCACTCATAAATTAAAACAGGAAAGAGGAGAGAATAGAAAGAGCAAGTAAGCCTGTGAGTCAAATATCACATCAAATATAACCACCACTCTAAGACTACTGCCGAACCAGATATTTGAAGGTCAATAAATGGAAGTGGAATCATGGAACAGTGCTGTTTGTGCAATATGTGTGCCAGGAATAAATGATCCAGCACAAACAGTCTTGAGAACTCCGAAGTTCACCAGAAAGCAAACTTTCTCCCAGAGAAACAATTTAAGGGAAAATAACTTTTTATTAAGTCTGACACATATTATACAATTTTCTTTTCAGCTGTATGATGTATAATCTTTGGATTTCTAGATGCAGCTGCAAGTGCAGTCAGCTTTCATTCATCTGGAGCGTTAATGGCTCCATTTCCATCCAGATGCAAACATCCAATTTAAAGTGAATTTCCAATGCACCTACACATGCAAACGACAAGTATGCCGCACAAAAAGAGTATCAGAATTAAGTTAAATTGCTCTAAATCTAAATCCTGCTCTAAATCTTGTATTTGGGTGTTGATTGCTGTTACCAACTGCTGTATACTGAAGTCAAAGTGCTCCTGTCTTTTAGTAATATGATGGGTGTATTGTTACACCCCAGACACACCCATGGTGGATCGAATGAGCAGGCCAACCCTTTTGAACAATGTGCCTGGTCCACAATAATTTTTTGATCAAACCAATCAATAGTGAGTTTGCCACACCTTCCACACATTTAACACAGTTCCAGATCCAATAACTAACTCTCTTAAAGAACTTCCTTTTTGACGTTCCTCTCTAATGCATGTTACTTTGTCCCCAGCAACTCGAGACAACTAAAAAGTGGGTCAGAAATCTACAGTTTGACTGTTTCCCTTAATGGTAGACCAACAGGTCCAGACTCAGTATTAATGTGGTCATTTGTCACATGTCCACCGTCTCCTCCTAGACTTATGCCCAGTCATTTATGAACGATGCTGAATCCGGTTGGACCAGGAAGAACGATGACATGATTAGACAGGAAGTTTAATGAGGCATGAAATCAATATGTACAATCCCTCCTCACCTGGGGCATGCTGGGTAATGGAGTGTCAGGAGTGCTTTGGAGTAGTTTTAATCACAGGGATCTTGGATTATACACTCATAAACAGGCCAGTTGCCACCAAAATAACACAATCCCCCCAAAGGCTGTGTGTGATTCTGATTATTTCATTTCTCATCATGGAATCTATAGCCACATAATCCCACCTGCATTTTAGATTTTTTAGTGCATGACATCAGCATGGATGGGACTGCGAGACCCACGTTTGCTGGCGTTAAGTTTGATTAGCCTTTACCACACTCTCAGAGCCCAGTTCCGATCGTGTCTATGAATTCCAGTGAGTGGTCTTCTCCCTCCATCTCCACCATAGAATCCCGTTGCTATGCATGCTAATGTTTTCTGAACCTTAAATCTGGCTTAGGGTTGTAATTACTTGCATGCTGATGAACCTGTTAGCAATATCTTGAATGCTAATTTGCAATTGCCAAAGGGCTAATATGTGTCATGAATGTTAATACTGTATTGACTAGTAATACAGGTGAAACTATCACCCTTGCTGCTACCAACAAATTGTAGTAGCCTTTGTAACCATTAGTCCCAGTGTTTTAATAATTTGTGGCTCTGTTGTAGCTTTACAGACAACAGAAAAAAGGTGTAGCCTTATTTTGTGAAGCCACAACAACTGTTGACTGTTATCACTGAATTTATCCAATGGTACTCCTCTGCCTGTCTCTTCTCTGAGATTCTCCTGATGCTCAGAAATATAAACGTGGTAAAATGTGACTTGAAATAGATCTCCTTCAACTCAGGGTTAAAAGTTAAGTTAAAAAAAAAAAACTGCACAGTGATGTGTGTAAAAATATTGATTATTTGAACGCATCTGCCAGGGGTCTTTGTTTACAGGCGAGACCAAGTATTGGGGTCAGGCACCAGGGGAGATGTTCCTGTTGGAAAGGATTGGAGAAACATGGTTGCTATGTTCTCCCATCTTTCTTTTACAGACAGGTTGGTGTGTGACTGATTCATGTTTACATTTCCCACTGCTTTCACACTGCTTTTATTTTACCTCACAGTAGGTGAGGTCTCAGCTATATGCCTTACCCACTTACTGTTAAAATTACAATTTGATAATTATTCATAATCACTTTTGGTCAAATCGGGCTTGAATTGTTATAACTTTAAACTTAGTATTACAATTAAATGATTTTAATTCAAGGCACTATCACATCAATGGTTGGGGGTTGGGGTTTCTGGATGGTGATATTTCCTTGTATATGAGATGCATTGCTTGATATTTTAGTTACTGGTTAGTTCTTTGCAGTTTTGAGGTCCACTTATGGAGGGAGTCTTCAGTTTTTCAATCCAAAAATCAATCAGAGCAAATTAATGGTGAATTTGGCATTGACACGATCAATTGCAAATTCCAAATTTACACTGAAAAATAAAGTAGTGGCAATATGCAATATTTGTTTCAAAACAGCATGCACAACATCCATGGCCACAGAAGGAAAACCTATTTTGTTATGTTGTCAAATCAAGTGTATGGAGTGAAGATTTAAACTATGAAAGATAAATTAATTTGTTTAATTTCAGGTTTGATCAAAGGATTGCCAGTTGATAGAGGTATAATATCCTGCATTGTATTGAGATGTACCCTTTGATATCTATGCCATATGAGTTGATAAGCTGATTAGTTAAGAACAAAATGATTTTGCTAAATTCAAAGTTATTTTTAATTGTTATTATTAGTCTGTGAGTTCTTAATCAAAGCAAACAAAACGGGAGAAAAATCCCTGAAAATAAACATATTCATCCTGCCTAGAATTTTGTGCATTTCTTACATTCTAAACAATAGAATTGTTTATCATTTTATTTTATTTTTTGGATTTGTTTTATTTAGTTGCTATAGTACTTTGTAACCCTCCAGCTATCTGTTATGCACAGAAAATATCACGCCTGACTGACTACCTCTTTGGTGAAAATAGACAATGAAAGTATGGTAGCAAAAGATCGGCAAGTTCTGCATTGGGTTTATGCTCTCAGAGATGCGGAATACACAAATTTATAAAAAAAAGTGTTTCAATGGATTCTTTTTAAAGACCTTTTCATTTACTGATTTGCTTTGTAAGGAGAAAGACAGAACACAAAACTGTTTGCTAACTTGGGAGGTCAAAGAAAATTGGCTTTTTCCTCTCATCACTCTCACGCTAACATTTATTTTTTGTTTGTTTGCTTTGCCCTTTCTTGGAACATACATTTATTTAGATACCACTGATTATATTAAAAAAGTACTAGTGTGTCTCATTAAATTAGAATATCATCAAAATGTTGGTTTATTTCAGTAATTCAATTCAAAAAGTGGAACTCAAACAGTTTCACATAAAACTGAATTATTTGAAATAGTTTATTATAATACTTGGCTTGAAGGTAATGAAACCCTGAAATGCAGTGTGTCAAAAAAATGTATGCTATCTAAACAAAAATAACAAGAAAAAGAAAAATGTTGGACTATTGAAAAGTATGAACACAGAGAGCAGTCATTGCTTGGTCAGGGCTCTTTTTTCATGAGTTACTGCAGCAGTATGGCACTGGTCACACTGTGGCAGGTTGTTCTGATAGCAACCTTCAGCTCTCCTGTTATGTCGGATCTGGTGTTGTTCTTCCTCTTCACAATAGTTTTCTGGCCAATCAAGCACAGGCACACAATGGTCCTTTAATAAACCAGTATAGATACTTTGCGCAGTGTGAGCAGAAGCCTGCTGGAAAATTACATCAGTGCCTCCATGAAGCTGGTAAGCAGGAGGATGCTTGAAGTGCTCTAAAATGAACCGATAGATGTAACGCTGACCTTTCTCCTGATAAAACACCAGCAGTTATCTGAAAAGAGGACCACTGAGCAACAATCTAGTCCTTTTTGGCAACACACTTCTGACATTGTCTCTGATTCAGGGGTGGCTTTACACAAGGAACAGAACAGTTGGTGTCCATGCCCTGAATATGTCTGTTTTTGGTGGCTCTTGGAGCTATGACTCTACCTGTAGTCAACTCCTTGTGAATTCCATTCATGTTCTTAGATTTGCATCATTTCATAGTCTCCCAAGGTTAACATTATCACTGTTGTGTCTTTCATTTTTTTCATTTTTTCCTACCATGCTAAGGCTCAGGAACCCTTTGCAGGTATTACTTTATTTGAGTGTGGCACCATGGGTCCCTAATATTGAACTTTTCCCACAATATCCACATTTTCCAAGACAGGACGTTTTGTGTTTCCAGTAGCTGTAAGCTTGAATCATCAATATTCAAAGAAATAAACACATTATGCTTATCAGTGTGTCATACATCTATATCATATGTGAGTTGAACTTAATTACTGAAATATATTCTTTATGATATTGTAATTGTTTGAGTACTCATGTGGCAGCTGAGTTCATAAATAAGACGTCTATTAAATGAGTAAATAACTGGACTGACCAAAAAATAACTATAAATATGTTTTATTTTTCTACATTTTTGTATCCTGACTTGTCACGATTGACCTTACAGTCTTGCTGATATGATGAGAAAACATGAGCTTCAGCTTTATCCCTATTTGAGAGGAAATAGACCATTCATTCTTCTTGAGCCGTTATCGATCCGAAAATGAGAAAATGGAAAGATTACTCTGTGATGGAAAGAGCCATTAAAGAGCTGGGGAAGCAAAGAGCTCATACGATGGCCAAGTATTTATCAGTTCAAAGGCATTTTTTAATGTCGGCTTTCCAGGGAACGCCTGCCGAGAGAGTTTTCAGCATTTTTTTCTTTCCTTTAAAGACTTCGGTTGTGCAGAGCAAACAAGTTCTAATTAGCTGAGAATAGGTGTTGAAGCTGTGGACAAAGATTGATAAAAATGAAGTAATTATATTTGGGAAAACAAACATATGGCGAGGTGTGGAAACAACAATTTAAACTGTTTTGATTAATTAGTCCATATATATTGTATATGGTTTGTTTGGCTATTTAAGGGCAATATGTTGTGACATGAAAATATCTCCTTTTTCTAATTTTCTGCAAATCATCCCATTATATTGTAGTAATTGTTCTGGAAACATGTTTCTGATTTGTGTTGTACTATTAAACTCACTGGCTTCATTAAGTTGTATGACTGGTGTTTTAAAATGTATAAATGACCTGTTGATTCAGTATGACGTTTGTGTGACATACAGTCAAGAGTGGTTTAGACTGTAAACTGGTCCAAAGGTAATATTACAATATATAATAATATATATTATTTGGTCCCATAATGTAAAGGACTATCGTTTATTATAGTGTCTAGAATTTCTCAGTTGAGTTGAATTTTGGTGTGCATTTTTTTTTTTAATCCAGTAGAAAAGCACTGGGGGGCTTCAGATCAGATATTTTAGTTTTGCCATGTGCTCTTTTCTTCCTTCAGTGTTAAACCATGTTAATGCAGTATTGAAACATTCATTTTCATCTTCCATATAATGATGAAAGAGTAAGACATGGAAAATGTGGGTTTACTTTACATTAAGGAACTATAGCGCAGTAAAAAAGAGTTAGGGCTTGTCAAAGAGGAAAGACACTTTAGCATCTCCAAAGCATTTTTGGTTAGTTTGTTAGTTAGTTAAAATTAGTTTCCATTAGGAAACCAGACTGTGAAAACACCTACTGTTCTTATTTTTTTCTTAATTATCCGTGGAAACTAAATATAGTTTTGTTTTTGTGAATAAATATGAAATTCATTAACTTTGAGCACAGTCTAAGTTGAAAACTTTGATAGTTTCCAACAAAGACAAAGCATGGTATTTTAAATTAATAACTGTTTTGCCTATGAATACCTTTTTTATTCTATGAGATATAAACCTGCCTACACCATAGTATTATGTCCCAGGCATGTGAGGTATGGCCTTGCAGCTACTATTTGCAACATTAATCTCCATAAGATGTTCATTGAAGGATGTGTTTGACTTCAGTTATCTGTATAGTGTCATTCACAGTAATATGTCACAGCACAGCAGGGATGCTCAGCTAACAGGAACGGACCGTCCTATCTCGTGTATTCCATATGGATAAATTAGGATCATGCTCCGGAGTTAGATACATAGAGTGTTAAAAATGACTGGCTAATAAAGAATGGCTCTGTCATTGGAGTTGTTTTGGAAATAAGGCAGATCATTTCAGTGCTCCTGCTTTTTCGATTTCACATTTTTTTTTGTCATTGTGCTGTTTTCTCTTCACTCTTCGTTCAGTTCTTGTTGCTCTGTTGCACATCCACCCATCATTCACCGCAGCGTTGTGTGCTCTTTCGCTGAATTCTGTCCGTATGGAATAAATGAGTTTTTGGTGTAAATGCATCACACCCCTTTACCCTCCTCATCCCCTCTTACCCACAGTGCTTTGCAGTGGTTGGAGATGTGCATCTAACCATGTCTAATGAGCTCAGTAGTGTTTGTCACTGTCAAATGTGTTGTTGTTGTTGTTTATAGGGTGAAATGATTTGTGGTCACCATAGAAACTCTATTTTTTCCATAGCTGGTATCTGAACCAGTGATGCGGATGGAAATTAATATAATTTGATTTGATTTAACTTTTTGAAGAAACTAGATGTGTCCTGTGTCCAATGGTCCGTTTGTTAAATAGTAATTTCTACAAGTCCTGGTGGGATAATCACGGCAGTAAACGAGTCGTCATAAGAAAATCTAATGCTTCACAAGATTCGAGGAGATTTGTCATTTTCTAAATGCTTGTCTCTTTTCTGGCATGTGAGGATATGATGTTAGATAAATGTTACATTTTATTTTAGACCATATATAATTCTCAAATGTCTTAATTATATAGGTTTCTAGTAATTGAGGTAGAAGGGATCAGAGGAAATGCAATTGAAGTGGATAATGTGAAAATATTATATACAGTATACATTGTATTACCCAACCTTATGACATTAACTTCAGACAAGACTGTTCTTGCAATCAATTGTTTCTGTATTGTTTCTTGGATATTCCACCCTGTGAAATCTATAACGATATCAGTTGACCTATATTGCTATTTTTTTCTTTACTTTTCTCTATTTTTTTCTGCATTCTTCTAATTACATTCCCAAATTATGCCCATATTTTCTGTCTTATTCCCATGTTCTAGTATTTCTGTCTCACTTCATAACATGTATTGTTTGATTTCCTTTTATCCTGTTGCGTGTTTTCTTTCTTTTATCATTCTGCGGGTTATTTTCTACCTCCATCTCCCTGTCTTTTGAAACTAAACTTTATCTCTCGCCTTCTTTCCTATGATTGTTCTTCTGTCAAACGTTTATATGGTAGAAAGGTGCTTGAGTGGATTGCCAGTGACTTGTCGATCTCTTGTCATTTTTATTGCTTTTTCCTCTTGACTTAACCTCATTTCTTCCTGTGTTTTGCTGCAGATTTGCACATCTCTGTACTGTGAAATGAGTTTTTGTGAGATCTGGTAGTGTTTGATTCAGTAATCTTAGCACACTCTGTATTCCTAACCATCCTCTGGCTCTCTCTGATCTGGTCTCATCTTTTACAAGTACTTCCTTCCTCAGCTTGGACTCCTTTTCTCCATTCACCACCATTCTTTTTGCACTTTTTTCTGCTACTAAGCACATGTGAGGCAGCCCTGTTCAGACCGGCCTCACCCTTTCACCTTAATTACGATTTAGGGTGTAAAGGCTGACACAATCTTTCCGTCTGGGGAGAATTATTTCACCGCCTGTTGGAGCTCTTGATCAAAGTCTGTCCACATCTGTAATCTTCTGAAAGGTGAGGCATTCACCTTCCACCAGGTTGCTTTGGCTTTCCAGAATGGATTGGTGGGAGAACAAATTTGTCTGTGCTGCATAAGACATTTAAAACTCAGCCTCCAGATCACTTGAAACACAGCCGTGAGTGGGAGGGAGATGAAGACTGTCATGAGACATTGAGAAGAGAAGCAAAAATCTATTCATGTCATTGTAAGTGAGACAGCAACTTAAGACTATCACTGTAAAGGAGCTACCTGGATCAAAGACATTACTCTTGTTGCTCTGGGCTCAAACATTCCATTCCAGACAGGTATAATGCATATTAAACCTATTTATCATGGTGTAAGATACATAAAAATGCAATTTAATATAATGATAAAGAATTTTTTTCACATATATTTGCTACTTTTTAACTCTACACTCTTCTGTTCATCCATTCCTCTGGCAAAAACCTTCCTAAATGCCAAAAAATCATTATAACATGTTTTTTTTTAAAAAATTAAATCAGCAACAGAATTATTTGCAACTTATTTAGATTGGGTGGTACAGTTGTGCTTTAAGCTTTCATTATGAAATTTACTTTTATTTTTTCTTGTTTTTAAAATGTATTTTTAAGTTATTTAACTGCTGTCTGATTTATCATTTACTTTTACTTTACTACTCTATAAGTTAATATGATGTATTGTGATCTGTGAAAAGTACTCTGTAAATAAAGTTTACTTACACACTCACTTATTGATAATCACAGCTGGGTGATTAAGCCCCGCCTCCTGTTGGCTAGCTGGACAGCATATAATGGCATCCATCTGTGTTTTCGCTATTGGCCAACACAGATTAAACAGTGCACTTGCACCATAAATTTCAAACTGAACATTTTTGTGAAGTGATCATTAAACTGACAGTAATTAAGTTTAGTGAAGTTGCATTCTGATGTTATAATTGGAGGTCTTTCACTGATCGGTTAATTAAAATTAACTTAACCCGACTTGGAATTTTCATTGACATCTTGCAAAGTGAAACAGCCAATTACTGTGCATTAATGAAATTTGAGCAAGCAGAGATATCCACATTTTCTGAACCAGAAAACATGCAGTAGCAGAGCAAAATTAATATAATCTTTGCAGATGTACAGTAGTAGCTGTGTTACCAACTTGACAAGATCCTCTTAGTTGTAAAATGAGCTGAGATCTTTTTTTTCAGTGGGGATGTGAGGACAGCTGAGCTCTTACTGCCTCCTGTTCACATTTCCTCACTTTTGGTGTTCAATTGTGCTTTCTTTCTCTGTTGGTCCATGTGCACGACGGCAAAAAAACAGTCATGGTCAGAATATTTTACATAATTAGATTTTGGGAGGGTGCTTACACAGGTAAGATCTTGGTCATTATTAAAATAGGAATGAAAGATAACTAGGAAACATCTGGTAGTCCAACAGGCAATAAGAAATGCATAGGACTCAGATTGGATGTTTTACCATAATGTTGGGATGGATGGATGTATTTTAAATGAGAGGGAAGGAATTAAGGAGGAGAATAGAGAGAGAAAGAGAAGAATGACAGAAAGAGACTCACAAAGAGACAGGGTGGAGGTGAAGTTTGCCTCCTGGGCCTGGTATGACAAAAATAAGCCAGCTCCCTAACTAATGTGCTACGACAGATATATTTTTTATATCAACATAATAAATTCTTTTGAGGTACAATGTGTTCTAGCTTTGAGGAACAGTTTTCAATTCTGCATTGATATTGGGTATTAATATCTATAAATATACAGTACTTATTTAATAATGAAGTCTCATTGAGAAGAGAAGCAAAAATCTTTGATTGTTAACATTTACAGCTTACTGTAAATGTTAACAATCAAAGAACTTCTGAGGTGTCTTCTATCAGAAGTTCCATGATGTACCTCTAAAGCAACCAAGCATGTGTTTATTTATATCCATCAAGATTGAAAATGTTAATCATTCTTACATTCAACTAATCAAAGACAAGTGGTGAATGAATATGATGGTACCTGAGCAAGCTTATTTGTTGATTTTAGTGAGAATAGTTGTCAGAAAAATTCTTAAAGATGAATATGATATTTGTTTTGGCAGTTTTTGGGTGTGTATTTAAGAGCTGGCCCTCAGAAACCTTTGTCGTTTTGTCTACATTCTCCCTTAAGGTCTATGACTAACACGCGAACTGAGGAGCATTGCCGGCAAACCTCATTTATGTACCTTGTCTAACTTTTCCAAGACAGACACAGACTAGAAGATCGCTCCATTGTTTACATTTGGATTATCCCCAGCACAATCTCTACATTAAGGTGCTGTAACTCATCTTCTGCAGCAAGGCTGCATCTATTTCAGATATAACACAATTGTTCTCACAAATAGGTTATTAAAGAAACAGACTGAGATGAAATATAGAATGGGAACATCATAACTTTAGCACATAGCAAACTTTAATGAGAAGAACTAATGCATATAAAGAACCAGTCAAAAAAAACAAACAAAATAAAAAATTGCAAGCATTTTGGAATGAGAATGTGGATGAATATAAAGAAGCGTGGGCTCATCTCCTGTCTTTATTCTTTTCTCCTGTTGCCGTCTCCAGTTATAGAACAGACGCTAAAAGCTAAAGTGCTTTCCAGCCAGCTCTCAATTTGATAACAGAGGCCCTAAAAGGCTGCTCTTTACAACCCCAACACCACAGAACACCAATCCACAGCAATGGTGTAAAAAAGAAACAGTGGGGCTGAGTGTTACCACCTCAGCCAACAGCATAATTACTTTACTCTGATACCAGAAACTTTGAATTTGAACTTCAGAATAAATTAATATATTAAAAATGTGTTCACTAAACAATAAAACAGTTTTGAGGTATTAATGGCTTAGATCATTAGTTAATATGAAGATATCTGTGTAAATTAATGGTCTAATCATTTATCATAAGCTATTTAGGTGTTTAGCTTTAGGTGGCAGAATATAAATTTGTCTCTAAAATTGATGCAATTCATGTTGAAAATAGAATAATCCAAATATAAGTAGTAACCCTGGAAGTAAATACGTACCATCTCAGTTTGAATTTGAAATTTTGCAACTGAATTTTTCTTCTGAAAAAAATCGAATTCAGCTACAAAATGAAAGTTGCCAAAGTCGCAAACTTTCAGGTAACCACGTAGCTGGTTCAAGTCATTCTACATATACTTACAGTTCTGAGAGAAGTATAATTGAAAGTACAGTTAAACATGACAGTAGTGAATAAAACAGGAAAGGGAATACTTTTGAAAAACAACAGAGCTACTGTAGGTTTTCCTAAATATATTAGTTTGATGGTTTATAACACCTACAATTTATTGGAATGTAATGAGATTATTCCTCAGACTGCACTTTTTATAACTAGTCATTGTAGACCACTCTGGACAGCTGTTTCCTTTTCTTGGCTTTGCGTGTTTATTGGAGAGTATCAAAGCAAATGTGCGAGAGAAAAGACATCACATTTCATGTAGTTACTGGCCAGAACAGATACGAATCAGGTATAAATGAAGAGGGAAAAACTCAAAAGTACAGAATACATGTCAAGGAGAATTTATCCTGTTATCAGGGTGTGAGTTAAGGAGGATCAGATGGTGCCATCAGGGTCACCCTCCATAATTGATCATCTCTTTCACACTACCGTGGACATTTTTTGGCTTTTTTTTTTACTGTTGTAGTCCTGCACTTTCTAACCACCAGGTCATACAGTCATGATCTTGCTTTTCTATTAATAATTTTCTGCTTTTTTTTTGTCTCGTGGAACTACTGATTAAAAATATTTTGGAAACACTATGTTCTCAACTGGAACATATTCTGAGGTGTATCTCTCTCTACCTGGGCAAGAACTCATGATTTTAGATGCTGTATCCAGCCAAATAGCTGTCCAGCTATTTTGAATGTTCTGACACAACTACACAATCCTACACAATCTCATCAATTTGGAAAGGGAGACAAAAGGGAGTTTCAGTTGTGCAGTTTGACTGAGGACTAGCAGAGCAACAAATGATCACTTCCCCAGCGATTATTCAATCGTTAGATATTGGACAATTGTCATCATCACTGTCATCCTCACAAAGCCACGTGATATGCTAAAGTACCTGCATTGAAAAAAATGGAAAGAGAGTGACTGTGAACAGTTTTTAAATTTGAATATTTTTAATCTCTATTCCAATTTTTGGTGAAAAATAGCAGGTTCTTACCTGTGAAGTTGAATGTGGGCGATGTATATAGGAAGGCATACATCACAAGAGTGAATTTTGGACAATAATAGATGCCAGGACCAGGAATGAAACATATGCTCTTTGAAACTATGAGTAACTACAATTAATCTCAGCGTTGACCTTTGATAAAAAGGAAGGTGGTTCTGTCAGGTCTTTGGGTCATCAGTGTCCATATTGGGGTTTCTTTGAAAACCCATCACAGCTGCTTGATTTGTCTTGGACACAGCCTGTTAACATAAGACAAAGAGAGCCCATATTATTCTTTTATTTAAAAGCAAGCTTGAAGAGTAAAAGTGGAAAGAGAATACTGGTAATTCCCATTGAATACATTTATTATGCTACATTCCACTGATGAACAAGGAAATATCCACACTTTTCTAATGCCCACTTTCAGTAGATTACCACTATGTTGTATATTTCCAGAAAAATAACTTGGCATTTGCACTTTATTGTACAATTTTCATGGATACCACCGCACTAAAAGTTCAGTGTAGGTGCAGCTCAAAAAATGTTAATGTGAATTTACTGAATTTTACAAATGCAATGGCAAATTAAATACACTCACCGGATCATTACAGTTGCTGTTGGTTGTCTTGGTTGAGCAAACACTGGCTAATTATTATCGCTGAACAGACACTGGTTAACTTCTACAGTTATTTTTTAATTTGAACAACCTCCATTGAAGGAAGATAACCCAGATCCATTTCTACAAGTGTTTGCTTGGCCGAGGTCTGCAATATCCAAGTGCGTTACTGGTTTTTTCACTTTTAAAAATTCAAATTGAAACTCTGATGGTGTGGTTTGACTTCCATAAGCAACCCAACGCAGAAGCAGAAAAGGGCAAGAGATTGTGATTCCGTGATTGTGTTTGCTGCACTTCAATGTGCAGCACTCATTTATCCGCTCATCATTTTTCCACCCATTTCATCAAAGGCCTGCTGCATTTTGTAGAACTTTAAGAGATTGCCTTTTTAAAAAAAGGATTTTTCAGATCGTTCAAGTTTTGTGTTCTACTGATTGTCAGTTGTCTTTTTGCTCAACCAAAGACTGGAATTGTTGATAAAATGCCCCATTTTCACCAAATCAGTAAAAAAACAAAAACAAAAAACACCCCCCCACAACATTACGGGTCATTGATTGTAAATTCATTGTGATGTTCCATCAAGTCAGGATGATGGATTATGCCTACTGCATATTTAAGTGTGCACGGTTTCTTTTCCTTGTTATTGCCTGTTTATATACACTGTATGCACTCTATATACTTAACGGTACAAGCATCTACAGTATTTCCCCCAAACCTGCTTTTGTCCTTTTTCACAGCAGGATTATGTTACTTCCATCATGTTTTAATTTCGAGAGGATTTATGAAATTGTATTTCTCTCCCTTGCAGACTCATCTGTTTGAACAAACTAGATTGGAAGGGGACTTCCAACGACCCGCGCTATATGAAGGGGTTTTGTAGCTTACAGCCCCACAAGAGGGTGGAAGGAGAGGAGCTGTTTGAAATTTCCCAACAGGTTTTGACAGCTTTGATCAATAAAACCATAATCTCTAACAGAACAAGACATACAACAGTCAGTAAAGCATGTCATCAGATGATAGTTTGTTCCGACATTGTAAGGAAAGCTCCTCTCTCTTCACTCACCTGCTGGATCTCTTCAGTGTGACAGTAACGACAGCTGATTAGTCAGTGTCTTGATCTGCTCATTTGCATATTTATGTGCCTGTTTACAAAGAGGAAGTGTTCGGCAGACCCTAGTGGAGTGATCCACTGTCGCATTCTGCACCCTAATTTTTAATTTGTTGTTGCTGTATATGGTAAAAAGGACATTTTTTGTGTTCTGTTCACTTCTCTTCTTCTGCTGTTTATTTGTCCTATTTCTTGGAGTGACGAAAGCACAAAAGCGATGCGACGCTACACATCAAAGACACGACAGCGAGACATCAACCCCCCCCCGTGATTACTGATAGAGCCGCACTGTGGGTAACTTTCACGATGAACAACCCTCTCAGTGGGAGACATCTTTACACAGAGATAGTACAAAAACATATATTACAGCACAAACACATATATTCCAGACACCAAAATAAAATTGTGTAAAATAATTATGCTCATTCGGCTCCACCACCCTCATTCCATTGCAGTCTCCATAACACTGTGCTTTACCTTTGTGCACATCTATGCTATGCAGTATATACTGTACAACCACTCTACTGCTCACCACAGTTTTCCTCCCCACTACTTTATTTTTTTCCCCACTATAGTTTCTTTCTTTCTTTCTTTCTTTCTCCCATCAGTTCCTCCTTGCCTTCAACTCTCTGAGGGGGGGCTCGGAGCCATGTTTTTGCCTAATGATGCTTTGCTGAGGGGAAAGAAATTTGACAGTTGACATTCTCTTCTTGCTCTTTCTTATTAATGCACACACAGCAGAGATAGGTGTAGATAGGCAAGGATATGGCTATCTCTTTGTTCAAATATTTATTTTTAATTTCACAACAAATACACTAATCATCTAGGTTTTAGCTTGGATTCCTGAGAACAAAATGCACCCCACTGTTTACCGACAGCGTTAAAGGCTATAGCAAATAAATATTTTTGAGCTGTTGTGTGCATAGAGGCCTCACTGTAACATTCTAGTAAATGATGATTTCATCAGTCTTTGTGCCTATCAGAGGTACCATGGCCATGTTGCATTTGCCATCTGGGGTCAGTGAAGGAAAAACAACTTTGGCAAGTTTGGTTTTCGTATTTCCAGATGTTTTGTCCACAATTTTTCATCCCAGCCATATGTCTTAACTTTGCCAAAATTCCCCTTTTCTAACAGGCTAGTAGTTAATCCACCCCAGCCAGAACCATTCTTAATTTGTATATTTTCTTTGATAATGTTCACAAAACTCCTATTGCATTTAAATGCATATAACACTTGCGCTGACATAGATTTATGTGTTTATTTTACATCTTTGAGTTATCTTTTAACTGAAGTCCTCTTGCTTGTCGTGCAACCCTTTAATTTTGATTTTTCTCTCACTTTGTCCTCCTCTCTCTCTACTAGCTCTAATGAAATTACATACTGTAGCTACAGTGTTCTTCCTCCACTCAAGGACTGCCTCTCTGTAGCCAATTAGTGGTGGAGTCGCCAGCTTTTCTGTTTGCCTTCAGAGATTACAACTGTTTGTGTACACAAGCCATAAATGAGCCAATCCGCTCAAAGGGCAGACACAAAGCCAGTAGAAATCACTAGAGTATATAAAGTGAGTGTATAAAGAGGTCTATATACACTGCAAGTTTGTTAATTTTAAATGTTATGTTTAGAATAAGGTGAAGTTAATGTGGAAAAGTATAGTGTGTCACAGCTGTTCTGATGGCATGTTGATGGACTCCCATTCCACAGAAAGAGCAGTCAATAGATGGAAGTGGGGGGCTGCTCAAGATGGTATACAAGAGGATACCTGATCAATCTGCAGTGTGCGGCATGGAGCATGGGAGTGGGGGAAGAACAACTTCGGGCTGATCAGTGATATGTTGTCTTTGGGAGAGAACTACCAAGACATCTGAAGACTGAAAGGGTGAAAGTATGGAATAGAATGCACATGTATTACTAAGTAGTTGGGATAATGCACAGAAACATCTAAGCTGATCGCGGTGTCCTTACGTCTCACGGGGATACATCCAAAAGTGGCTGAGAAGAACAAAGCTTAGAACCTGTGAGACTTCAAGTTCTGAACTGAAAACCAATCATCTGCATTTTTTGAAGCATGCCATTAAAAAAAAAACAAATTTGGATGGAAGTGTCAACATTTAAAAAAAAAAAAAAAATGAAAGCACATTTGTCAAGTTCCGATGTAGAACACGTAGATGTGACTCTTGCTGATAGTGTCATGATTTCCCCCCATTTCTTCCTCTACTAGTTTTTTAGTTTTTCCTTTTAAATGATTTCTTTTAATAGTCCTACCTATAAAGACTTTGACAGGATCTTTATGAGACATATGCCAACTTTATACCTCAGATATAATGTTGTTTATCAGTATTAATATAGAAAATAGTACAAATGTAAATGTCATATTTTATACTTTGTGTGAAAGAGCTCCATACTTAGATTTTAAAGGTTAAATAAAAGATCATTGGCATCAGTGTGATAGAAGCATGACAGTGGCATTTTTTGTCAACATAGTAATGTTATAGTTGCCAAATGAAAGCCAGCACTTGACATTTTACTGTAAATGATACAATCATGTTATCTGCATGTGGAGTTTGAAGGATCAGCGGCATTCAACCAAGGTATGAAAAATTGTTTCACCAGAACAGGCACCTCACTCCTTCATTCTCTCATATATGTATGTTGCACTTGGGTTTGTGTTTTAATTTCTACTTCTTCTGATTAACTGCTTGTTGAAGAAACCGCGCCAAATTCTTCTTTGCTGGAATCGCAAAAGCTTTATTTTAACAATGTGAATGAACCCCAGTTTTGGCAGAGAGGCTTGTTAAGCCGTTTTTCCTACTCTGCCCAAGGGCTCGCCTGTGATTTTATCATTGTCATGCTTGTCGCTGTAGTTTAGGTTTAGTGACTGTCAGACACACAGAGTCACACATAACTGCTCATTGTACGTTTGCCTGCAGACACAAATGATATACGTGCGTGCTTCTTGCATACCTACGGTCTTCGCCAACACATGTGGGATTGCATGTGCACCCTCAGTCCAATATATCAAAACAAGTGTTTGTGATTGTAAGCAGACAAATGACCTTTCAGGCCTCTCTGGAGTCTCCTGTCATAACTTTCGCGAAGACAGAGGCTGGAGGGCAGGGTGGAAGGACTGACAAATGAGGCAGGGAAGACACCGACTTGAGGGAAAAGTGTGTCTCTCTTTCTTTTAATCAACTGCTTTTGGAGAGGTTTTCGCTGAGCTTACACTCTTATATAGAACACAGTGTATTTGAGCAACACTCACTTTATATTCACACACCTATAGCTCTGTCTGGCAGCTGCCCAGTACAGCCACGGTCTTACAGGATATCGATGGTTTGCTCTCCTGGATCCGGCAGAGAGCTTGTATCGCAAGAGCAAGCAAGTTTTAAAACCAGCAGTTTTCTTTCATAGAATTCTGTCTGAAGAGACTCAAACTTGTATGTTTTGTGATGAGTTGGCTGAATTAAATAACAAGACTTAGTTCTAATTTTACTCAGATACATGCTCTGGATACATGAATGTCTAGATTTATCAGTGAGCACATGACAATCATAATAACACTTACCAATATGGTGAAGATGACATTATATTGGCAGATGATGTGATGCTGTGAGCAAGAGTAAATTTGTAGAAATTACATGCTTACTGGCTGTACAATGAGGCAATCGTGTGAGCGTGCACTCATTTAACAACACGTGGGCACGTGGAGCCGAAATGGCATTTAGACGATGACATTTTCAATGTGCCATTTTGTCTGTGGTCAAATCCAAACTTAGTGAACCCAGACATGCTGTCATTTGTGTCGTCGTGGATGCTGACCTGCTTTCTTGAGGACACGTGTGCACACATGTATTGCGGGGCTTGTCAAATGCCAATATCGCTTTGAAAGATAATTCTAATTTGTTACTGTCAAAGCAGCCATGAACTTGAACTATCAACCCTTGCCTTTCCATTACCCAGAAGTAAAATACAGGGTGTCATTTAGTTGTTGGTAATTTAATGAAATTATGTGGACAGATTACTATTTTGCTCCAATTTCCAGGGCTTTGAGTATTGTATTGATGCACATAAAGCAGATGACTCACTGTGACTAGGCTGACTAATTAGACATTGTCCTACTTTTGAACAAAGCAAAGAATGGTCTGTCACATGCAAATATTTGCAGCACTGCTCATAACCAAAAAAAAAAAAAAAGTAAAAGAAAACCATGACACATTCATTTTTAGGAACAAGGCGATTTTTCAGGAGGTTTCGTTGCTGTTGTATGGCTGAGATCAAATGAGGTACATTATGCACTGGTGTGAAAATCAATAGTCCAAAGAGTCTTTACACAGTATTCAGAAAGCTGCACAAGTGTTCTTAAAAATATTAGGTTCTTTTGTTGGTAATCATAGGGTTAAATGCTAGCACTTCTTCAACAAGCTCAAACACTCAATCAATTATACAGCACTGAGCACATACTGACATTCAGCAGCAGAATAGACTGAACAAAATCACATTAACAAAGGCTGCTACTCTGCAATTTTATAGGGACTTTTTAATTAGAAGCTTGTGTTCGACAAGGGCCTTTTGTGTATGTGAATTTTCAAATCAACTCCATACTGAAAAGAAGGTGAATGTTTTTTTCTTGTGTGAAACCACAAGAAGAGGACAAAAAGTAATATCCACTGTATGCACATCAAAGTTGGACAACATCGCTGCATGCAAAATAAACCAGACCGCCTCAGAGGATACCCTTCAAAGCAGCAAACCTGCTGCTCTGTGTGACATCGATGGCACTCTTCTGTGTCCTGTTCAGGAGACTGTGTCAGTTCTGGTGTTAAAGCTGTTGCATCCATGCATTCATGCATCCATCCATCCATCACTGCTTAATCCTAATCAATCAATCAATCAATCTTTATTTATATAGCGTCTTATACAATCAAAATTGATTCTTTTCAGAATCCCAGTGCCTAACCTCAGACAAGCAACAGTGGCAAGGAAAAACTCCCCTTTAACAGGAAGAAACCTTGAGCAGGGCCAGGCTCATGTAGGGGGACCCTCCTGCTGATGGCCGGCTGGGTAAAGAGAAAGGAGACGAGAGGAGAGGAGAGGAGAGGGAGAGGAGAAGAAGGAGAAGGAGGGGGAGAGGAGAGGAGAGGAGAGGTAGAGGAGAGGAGAGGGAGAGGAGAAGAAGAAGGAGAGGAGAGGAGAAGGAGAAGGAGAGGAGAGGAGAGAAGGGGGAGAGGAGAGGCATAGAGCACAGAAACACACACAAAAATACAAAAATACACTATACAACGGGTCAGCGGGCCAGAGGTCATCATGTAGCTCCGAAGGCGGCGATACCCGTAAATAAATAGAGGGGGGGGGAGTGAAAACTACACAGGAATTAGCATAACTAGTCTGCTTGATGAGGAGGAGGAAGGGAGAGGAGAGGAGAGGAAACCATGACCCAGTGGGGTGACAGAGGCCTGTCAGGTGATCATGTTTCCGGACCCCGGCAACCTTGGCCTATAGCAGCATAGCTGAGATGTGACCTAACGATTAGACGACCCCCTAAGTATGATAATTTGTCTGTCTATGATAGTAACTGGAACTACATAATTAGTTACAATAAGCTTTATCAAAGAGGTAAGTCTTAAGTCTGGTCTTAAAAGTATCGATGGAGTCAGCCTCCCGTACCTGGACAGGGAGCTGGTTCCATAGCAGGGGGGCCTAGTAGCTAAATGCCCGGCCCCCCAATCTACTCCTGAAGACTCTAATCAGGGTTACTGTTCTCTGAAGCTTATCCAAGTAGTCACTGGGCAGGAGGCAGGAATACAAGACAAATCTCTAGTCCAATGCATATAGGAGTCTATGGATTCCTTCATTCCCCCCCTTTTTTTTTCTTTTTACTATGAATATAAATGGGAGTACCTGGAGAAAACCAGATGGGGTATACATGCAACCTACTCAAAGAAAGACTGAGCTGGAATATAAAGCTTGAGCTATGATGAATCCACTCACCTCTGCTCCAAAGAGATTTAGTTTGAAGATTTAGGGTATTTTGCCTTGTTTGCAGCAAATGAGTATAGCATTAACACACAATATGGCTTAAGACTTGCACCTCCTGTAAACAGAGCAGAGAGAGAGTTAGAGAGGGTGAAATTGGAGACTTTGAGTTGATGTCATTTCACCCAGTGCACCCCTAAATAATTTAATGAGGGAGAAATCTGTCAGAGTGTAACTGTGTTTGTGTGATGAATATTTATAATGCATATAAAACGTTTACAGCCCAGCTGTTGGCAGTCATGCTTTTGAGGTTGGTGCAAAATTGTCAAAGAATCCAAACTGATAAACCTTCTCCTCACACATGATCTATCAGTTGTGGTGTTAGGGTAAATGCTTTTGTGATTTTTTTTGATGGGGACAAACTCCTGGCCTTATGAATAGCTTCTTTTTTTTTCCTTCGTAAAGTGGCTCTTCGAATTATCTGACTTTGAAGCTGTTTCATTCATTCCCCTTTGCCGGCACCAGAGATATTTTAGTCGTAGGCTCATATTTATCAAACAAATCAGAATCACTCGGAGGAGTCACACTGAAAGTTTGGGTGGAACTAAAAATACATACACTGCTCTGGAACATTAGGTTGGAATGGAGTTTTACATGTGGTTGGAAATAAAGTCACTTCATACCATCTTTCGCTATAATAATACCATCATTTTTATTTATTTATTTATTTTTCTTTTCTGATCATTTATGCTAAAAAGACTTGGTTCTAGTTATTTTATGTAATTAATCACTCAGCCTGCACATTCATACATTTTCATACATTGATGTTATGATGACCTCATTGTGTCAGTCATATACAATTATACACTGAATACATGTCTTTGGACAAGCCTACTCAAGGGCACTGCGATTTATGGTTACAGAAATGTTCTGTCATCTTACCGAATAATGAATAAGTCACACTCACATTCACAAACTGCAATAAACTGATCATAAATGTCCATAAATCGCAACTGCTCATAAACCATAGACTGATAAATTTAGCATCTATGTAGAGAACTATGGTGTAAAGCCAGATGTGTTGGGAAGTTCTTTCATTAACCTTGTTGCCAAAAAATGGAATTGATGAATGCTTTAGCATTCAGAATTCAATCCTAAAACTGTTGTGTCATAAAACCTGTCTGATTTTATGACACAGCCAAGTTACCAACAGAAACATATATTATCGTAATATTTAAGTGTAAGAAGTAATTTTGTTAATTACTTCACTTAAAATTACAGCTGTCTGCACTATATTAGTAGCACTAATAGTGGTTGTTCTGGAGGATGTAACAACATTATAAAATTTAACTTTCATGAGAGCTTTGCGTTTAACATCTGTAACTTGAAAAATAGTTGTTGGTTATCATTGCAACAGATATGCTGCATAAAGCTTGTGGTTCCCCTCAGGTAGTGCTGTTAATGTGAATTAGTTTTTAGTTTTTCTAGTGAAAGGCAAACACTTGCACCTCTGCTATAACAGCTATAATGAATCATCTACCATGGAATAAAAGGCACATGTGAATGAGCGAGCTGATGTCAAGTGAAACCAGACTGAGCCCAGTGATATTTCTTTGTCTGGTTCCACTGTTTGCCAGATGGTGGGAGCACCTGTGCTTAAACCAACATGCAGGTGTGCACAGATGAAATGCACTTGCATGCAAATGCACACTTGGACTCTATTAATGGAGAAAAACATGAAATGTAACCTTGCTTTTAATATCTTTTATGAGCTCTATTATGGTTTTGATTCTGTTTGATAAATATTTAATGTATTGATTGGTTAGTGATTATGTTGCTATGTTAAAACCTGTCTGATTTTATGACAAAACCAGGTAACTGACAGAAATAAAAAAAATATATGCCAATATAAAAAAATCTAATAGTTATATCATCCATATTCCATATAGTAAACTGCTCATCCTTTACTTGCTCTTTTTCTACTGCATACAAGGACTCATTTCGAAAGGATGTAAACTAACACATGTCCTCTGGCAGGTAACAGTAAACTCTTCATACTGAAATATATTGTGCAATAAATGTATTTTTTGGTGAAAAAAATCCTATTATAATATTATATTATATAACACCATTGAGGAATTCTAGTCGCCTTCTTTGTCTCCTATTTCTTTGCACATCCAGGAGTAGATCAGGTATCTGTCCCCTGGCCTCCCACTCATGCAACTTTCACCAACACACATCTCATTTCTCTCCTCGCTTTCTCCTTTCCTTCCATTTATTTTCCCTGCCCTGCAGGTCTTCAGGTCCCCCCTACATCTCCTCTCTACGTTTCTTCCAACTTTGACTTTTAACTCTCGTTTAATTGACAGACAAGGAAGCAGATGACAGGGGCTGATGGGAAATCTCAGCTAAATTCGAACTATGCCTATGCTTCAGCAACTTTATAACGAGGGAACAGGAAAGATCACTGTGTTGTAGGGAATTTTAATATGCATGAGGGTCTCAAGAGGAGAGTGACCTTTCTTGCCAGCTATTCACGCTCCCTCCCTCCACTCCTTCATTTCCCACCTCTTCATAAAAGGGGAGAGAACGATTGAAAGAGTGAGTCTTGACTAAGAGGTCATAACTCTATTTGATAGTGCTTTGTCTCTCATCCAAAAACAGCGCTGTTAATAGCTGCCCAAAGGCCACTTTTTAATGATTGGGACTTATCTCTGGACACACACAGACAGTCAGCCAGTGTTCGTATGGTAGCGAGTGAAGAAACTTTAATAAAAAGGACCCTTCTTCTACCAACATGGTAAAAATTACATAATTTTTATCCCCACTCAATTAAATTGCTGATGCCCTATATATTTCTATGTATTGTAAAATAGTTCTCCTTTATGCATTGATTGTGGTTGATTCTAATTTCTATTTTACCTATTAGAATAAATGCAAAAGGATAAACAGGACACAAAGTGGTACTAATGAAAAAAGTTGACCTTTCTTCTCGTCTACGTACACACATAATTAATAATAATTGAATGATAAGGAAATTAAAATACAATGGCATTTATTATTTGTTACTAAATTTTAAATAATAGATAAATGACATCTAAAAGACAGGATGGTTTAATGTTATATTAGCAACATCACATTTTGGAAATATACTGAAAAACAGGCTTCACGTGTGGGAGGAGCCTGAATGAAGCCAGAGGGTGGCTAGGGCTACACAGTTGCCATAGAGACTTTTGTGGTTGACTGCAGGTAGTTTTTTTGTGTCCCCTATTCATTTCTGAGTAGGAGGCAGTGACATGTGTGAGGTACATGCACTGCACAGCAGAATCCTACACCTTGTGCATTTTGATAGATTCACACAGATGGAACACAGGACACACCAGCTGAGACTGTCAGCTCTCTGTTTTTCTCTATCTTTTTTGAGGCCAGTTAAACTGTATATATTAATCGATATAAAAGAAAGTCTTACATGCAAAGCAAATCATCTTTCAATTAGGTTGTAATTGATGGAATCCAGCATATTTGCATCTTGATGTTCTTGTATAACTTAATATTTTATAATGGAAATTGCACTACTATGCTCATATACACTGTTTTCATTCATTACTTTTTGTTAGTTTACCGATCGAAGATGGCATCTGTTATAGAGTAGGACCAACGCATGCATGTAATTGTCCTTCTAACCACAGAGGTTACTGCGTTAAAAGATAATTGCATTATGAAGACTATTCCAGAAGAGTGTTGTTGCTCGTATTTTTTTAAAGACTGGATTTCTGTTCTACAGCTGTTCCCACTTGCGGGCATCTGTAAACATCTGCTATTAAAATGAAAATTGTGATTTACTGTTTTAGGATCAAAATGCTCAGCTGCATGTAATTACACTAGTTAGTTAAATATTGAGCGTCATCAAGGTAATCTTCCTACTGGTAATCAAAACTATAGGTGAGATAATGAAAGGATCTGGGTGTGCAAACCTGTTTACACACCCATTTATACATATAAAAAAAGGGGGGATCCATCTCCCTGCACTGGCCATGCAGGATTCCCATCTGTTTATGAATTCAAACATTCCTCAGCTATCTAGAAAACATACCACTGAGGGATTATACACATCGATTAGCATAATGCTACTTTAAATGCATGGATTAGCATTTTCATAGCATGAGGATTTAAAACAGTTCCAGCTGTGAAAAGGTTGCAAAGATGTTCGGTATGGGATGCAAGAGAAAAGCTTTGAAGTGAAGCGTCGCCTTACTCGGGAAATTATAAGGGTGACTGAACCTGCCACTACCTTCTTACCCACAGGTGTGTGATTTTAGATTTTAGCAACTCACTACTTACACAATCCAGTCTATAGCCACCCAGGAGTTCTTCACAATTACTGGCTTTGCTATCTGATCTGCTGTGATTATTGTGATTCTGATTTAGTCCTTTAATGTTCTAAAAGCTCCTGCTTTGCCATAAGGTTTATGAACATCAGCTGTGCAGAAACACTTTTCTATTTAGCTTTATGCATTCCTTGTGCACACATATTCATCCCTGTCTGGACCTTGGTGTCAGTCAATTTGTTGCTGTTACATTTCCCTGTTGATTGAATGTTAAAATGGTGGGTGACCACGTTTAAGTGGCATTAAGCCAACACAGGGATCTTTTTTATGTGACTGGTAGTTTATGCACACACACACACACACATATACACACACACACACACACACACACATACACACACACACACACACACACACCCACACACACAGGAAGGGAATGGTTTTGGTAGCTAGTACTAAGATCTGTGAGGTTTGTCCTTCTGCTTGACAGAGGGCCTCATGGATCACACTTGGCTCTTTACAAGCATAACGGAGAGAACGAGTGGTATGGAATATAACAACATAAATATGTGTATAGGAGGAATGGAGTGGATGGGATGCTACAGCATGCATATTTACGAGCAAGTTAGTGCTGTAGCCATGCATCACAATAAATGAGGAAAAGGCGGGGAGATGAATTCCACTCCTCTATAGCGAGGTGTATAGAGGATTGAGGATGGAGTCTTGAGATAGCAACTTCATTCAAGGTTCTAAATGGATTTCACAAAGCCAATCAAAGCAGCACAAATTTCTGTTCATGATTGGCTGACACACTCGCTCCCTCTGGGCGTTGCGGTGGCTCACTCAGTCATACGTGCACGGCCTCTCCGTTGGGGGAAGTTCACTGTGCAGTCGATCAGCTTCCATGTGGTGGAAATGCATCGCGCACAGAGAAATGTGTGATCATACTCGTGATACAGCGAGGCGTAGCAAGAGTGAACGGGACGCTCGCACCTCCCTCGGAATCAAGCGCCTGTGCTGCTTTAAGCAAACGGCTTCCAGCAGTGTCGCCGTGCAACCTGACAGGAACATGCACCTTGTCAGATTGTAGCCACCAATAAAATCAAAGAACACTGAGCACTTATAAATACATGAGGCCCCGTTGAATGTTAATCAGTTTGTTGAGCTTAAACATTGCAAAGACTACCATGACAATCCCTACATCCCTGATTTTTATTTCTTCTTTTATTGCCACACAGCTAATTTACAGTGCGCAACCCAGTTTTCGGGTGCTTCAGATGCTTCTGCATCACAAAGAAGACTTTTAGAAGCCTTCTAAGCAGTCACTCTGCTGAGCACATCCTGTCAGTCACGTTCATGTAAATGTTCGCTGCGGAACTGCTTTCCAGTTTATAGCAGACAAGGCTTCACTTTTTTATGACAAGACGGTTGCAGCCTGTTGCATTACAATAATTTGAGTGCAGTTTGCTCCCAGGTCGAATTAAACAACAACAAAAAAGAAGATAATATTGAGTTTTAATTGTGCCTTGGTCACGCATTAATCTTGTTTTATCTCCATAGGAGCTTCAGTTTGAGCGCCTGACGAGGGAACTGGAGGCTGAGCGTCAGATTGTCGCCACCCAGCTGGAGAGATGTAAGCTGGGATCGGAGGCTGGCAGCATGAGTAGCATCAGGTAAAATGCAAGCCTTGTTATCACGATTGCACCTACATGGGCAACTTTATGGATTGTAGTGCCCCTGGCTTTATCAGACGCACACTTGGATGCGGGTTTATGTTTGAACGAGTGTGTGCTTCCGCCAATGCATGATAGAACAGGTTCTAGGTCCTTTGTGTCACGCAAGCTGAATGCCCCATTATATATGAACACCACAAGTTCACAGTCTACTGCATACCCTGGATGCATTTTTCCTCCATATCAGTTGAGTGATGTTACAACATTGTATCCCCTGCTCAGGGGTCCACTTATCAGCTAGATAGACTACAGGGGAGGGGGTTGCAGGCACAGTCATACAAGTGGTGTTAAGTGACAGAAGCAGGGTAGAGATTGTAGCTGTCCCTACATGCATGACACACACCATATCGACACATAATATGACATATAAGCTTCATAGCCCCCAACTATGCTGATCATCACACACACTCCAATGAAAGATGCCATGTAAGCACAGAAAGCACTGAGGGCATGATAACACTCATCTCTAATAATAAAAACAGACATGGCTTACAAGGAACATCTTTGGTAGAACAGGCTGAAACAGAACAAGTCTTAAAACATCATAGATAAAAGTGAAATAAACAGTATATCATCATGTTCCATACTTTTGTGTTGTGTTTTTCAAACTTGAGGGAAAATGGTAAAAAATATAAACACACAGATAATGGAAAAACAGTTGAGGAGATTCTCATTCTTGGCAAACATTTCTTTCAGATTTCATGCTAACAGCTTAGTGCTATCCCCTTTCACGCTCTTGTCCACCCTTTCATGTCTCGTTTAAAAGAAAAAAAAAAAAATCCAGAGTTGAGTTAACTTAGTTGGAAAGTTGAACTGTGTTTTGGTGGATTTTGCTGAAATGTCTAAGGGTTTGTATAAATTCAGCATACCTCTTACTTTCTCCAGCAGCTTATTGCATAAGTACACAACCCTGAGAGGATTTTGGGAGACAAACAGTACAGTGAGAAAAAACAACACGCAAACACCTTTGAGCAGCTCACTCAGTTCGCTCCAACTGTGTTCAATTTATCAAAAATCGGATTTTTAGTTTGCTTCATCCATCCACCATTTAACTTCTATTTGCTTGCGGGGGGGTAAAACTGCCATGATGCCACATACCTTCACCCAGTGGATGCGTTTCTGAAGTGCCATCCAGCGGGGCTAAATCAGAAAATCAACGTGAAAGCATCTGCTATAGCCTCAAAAATGTGGAATTCAAACTCATTAGAAACTGAAATGAAAGTTAAAAAATCAGAAGTCTTTACAGTCCATAGTGTCACAGCTGGCAATCAGGGCAACTTGCCACACCTGGGATCCACACTCACCCGACTACGGGTAATCTGGCACACCTGGTCACCTGGCTATTTAAGCCTCGCCCTGGGGTGCTCTCCTTGCCAGATCGTGTTGGGCTCCATGCCTGCCTTTCCAGCAATTCTTTCCAGACAGATTTCTCGGTTTCGACCCGGGCCGTTCTCGACCCGTCCCGATCTGCGTTCCCTTGTTTTTCGACTCCTTTTCTGGACTGTTTCTGCCCCTGCCCGCTGTTCCTCGGACTTGTCCCCCTCGAGCAAAGCCGCGGAGTCTCTCCTCGGAGCGAGACTTCACTCCAGTGGATTATCGGCCTGGACTAATCACGCAGTACGGAGCTGCGTCATCTGCATCTGCATCCTCGGACTGTGTAAGACTGTGCATCTCATTCCTGTGTCATCTGTACGCGTCAATAAAGACGAAGATTTGTGTGCTGCATTCGGGTCCGAAACCTGACCCGTGACACATAGTCCATATTCCAGATGAAATCAATGAAAATATACAATTTTAAGTTAAGTTTTACTAAATTTTATAATTTACCAGATGTGTGTTGATGGTGTAATTTCAGCAACGTGAATTGACGCATCATGGAAGAGTAGTATAGAAAAATACCTAAATGGTAATACAGAAGATCGCCAAAATGTAATCATCTGTTCCTCATCAACATTTAATAAATATTTCATTAAAATAATTTCAGATTAGATAAACATCAGAAAAACAGCAACCTCTTTGGCAGAGGTAATGAATCATCTCGAAAATCATTCGAGTGCAGACCTCTGCCAAGCAAAAAATTCAGGGATCCAGATACTATATATACTTTATGCTGTATATAGGCAGTAGTAATTCAATGTTACATAATATAGTAGATTGCTTTGTGATCAATGCCCCTTTATGTTGCTACAATTGCTAAAATTTCCATTTCTTGTAATTTCTTGAAAATTTCATTGAAATCCTTTCATAACGTTATTTTGCTTTTTTTTCAGTCAGTCAGACAAACAGACATAATCACAATCACACTCCTCGCAGAGATAATAAATGTTTCAAACTAAAAGTGAATGGCTAAGCAAGGTTGTAGCATCATAGACATTACATCTGACATCTGCAAAAAGCATCTAATCTTTTAAAACTTAAAATAGCACCTAAATGATTTAGGACATACAGATAGAAGTTAAATGGGATGAAAAATCTTGCTCTCAAGTCACGACCTCATAATAATTTAGACTCCAGCCTGTTACAGAGCTCAGTGAAGTGGTATCAGAATTTATTTTTAGCTCTTATTTTAGCTATGGACAGCAAATCTCAGCATTGTGCTGGGTGAATACTTAAAAATGTTTTTTTTATATAATCACCATCAACATTTCTCCCACACTGTCACAATATTTCCTTAATCTAATAATAAAACACACTGGGGCATTCTTTCTCTACACAAAGGTGAATAACAGCTGAAGAATCTTCTCTACCAGATGCTGCAGTTTTGAGGTTTTCCAGAGGCATCATTTAAACAATATTGCACGAGTGACTCAGGTGTTACTTCACTACTTGTCACTTACATCAGTTAACCAAGTTAAAACTGTAAAAGCGTTCATAAAAAATCATGTCGAGAAGAGTCAGTCTCACTTATGGTTCAGGCATCATAACCCTCCCCATCATTGCAGAGTCCACCATGCTTAATGGTCCACCTTGTAAAAAGAATATCACATGTTTTCAGCACATTTGCTGATATTCAAAATGTGTTTCCCAGCAGCAAGGGCAATTCTGTAATAAATGGTTTTAACTCAAATATGACATGTGTAAATGCACATGTTCAACATCTGCAAAACTGACTGTAAATCTCTTCATTTATCATCAAAATATTGCCATTTCTGGCAATTTACAGCAACTTTAAATTGATCGATTTGATAGTATCAAATCTCTGGAACTATAGGACATCCTTTTTACTGTGTGCTGTCAGAATGCCACGAGTTAATGCACCACTTGGTATGGTGTTCCACAGTGTCTTCTTTCCCTCTCAGCTGAACTAAAAAACTGTCAATAGTGGAGAAGACTCCTCCCCAGAGTGCAAAACTTCCTGCAAATGACCAAATAACAAGCTAACATTTTGATTCCTGCAAAATCAGTAGACACTTTAATAATTGCCTTACTGTGGGGCTTTTATTCCCACAGCATTTGAACTTCCTCTCAGTTGTTCTCACCTGAAACAAAAGAAAACTGAAAAAATTAATTTTTTAATAAAAAAAAAAAAACCCCAAAAAACTGAAGGATGTTCTTTGTCAGCACAGTATGGTGAACTCACCACAGGAGTATGACAAAAGCCTTTGACCGCATGGAACAACTGTCCGATTGCACCCACAGAGAAATTGTTTCCACAGTCCTCCACCATCCTCCAGGGAATGCATGAATAAACAAGCAGGTTATTTTCCCACATATTGTGACTTGTATCCAAAACAACCTTGTATGTCTTGTTGAACAAAAATTATTGCAACAAGTTAACAAGTACCAGTTGTACAACAATATTTTCAAACTTTTTTTTAAACTCAAACTTACTTTTATTAAAATTACCAACATTTGTTTCAAATCAAATTTTCTTTAAATCAAATTAAATGTATATGCTGCAGCTATACCTTGCCACTTTGCTGTGCATACTTAGCATCATATAAAACAAAATGCATCTGATAAATCACCTATCTTCTGTGGTGCATTCTTATTTATGATTATGTGACATCTGCGACATACTGTTGTATTTTTATCCATGACGTACTTGACATCAGCTTCAGACTTCACCTTACTTCAGCTTTAACCCACCCTTAACACGAAAACCAAAGTAGGTCTACAGATCTGAAGGACGGTGGAGGAGCTTCACTCTCAATGAACTAACTTCACATGTAGATTCTGTAGCAGCTTGCTTTGGTCTGAATGGATGAGGGGTGCACAGCTCAGTGAATCTGCTATTGACTCTTGAGCAATTCAATAGAAATTGCTCCGCAGAAGTAATAGGTTGCTTTAGTTTTCTGCTCAATGTCTTTGATTTTTGTAAGGTATTGATCATTGTGAGAACTAAACTGTTGATCTCCATATGGCTTTGATCTTTATAAGATCAAAGATCAAAGCAAAGATCACTGCATCATTACCACACCCGATTCGGGGGATTGGCTTTACTAAGCCCTGGCATAGGCTCAACATTAAACAGGTTCTTTCTAGATTTCAACACTTTTGGTGTGTGCAGATTCCAACAGTTACACCGTCTGTTATGCAGATGAGAGACAGTGTGATGCTATTCAAAGAGACATTATTAACCTTTTCTCTGGTCGCCACCATCGCTACTCATTTCTCTCTCCTTCAACACGGTCTACGTGACAGGCAGCAACTAAATATAGTATATTGTTGGATTCTGAAATGGTGTTACAATGGGCAAACTAGAACAAAGCAAAAGAAGGCTGAGCTGGATTCGAATGACAGGAAGACAAATAAATGGACTAAGCAGAATCTACAGAATATGCGGTGAAAAACAAACATTTCTGACAAATGTATCATTTTCTTTTTTTTTCTTTCATGGAAGTCTAAGTTGTCTCTGAAAAGGTATCTTGCAGGGTTTAAATCGCAGTCACAATATACTGTCCATTCACCAATAGGTCTATTACTCTGTTAGAAGCTTGTTAGAGTTAGAGTTAGCAGCTTCCCTGTAGTTTTGTGTGTCAGTGCTCCAAATGGGAGTGTTTGTGTACCCCCTGTTTGCCTGTCTCTGCTGTACACACTTGGCAGGCGAGCTGGGTTTATGTGTTTATGTCTGTTCCTGGTAGCCGCCGCGAGCCCGCGTGTCCCTGGTTGCGTTCCGCTCGATAAAACAATTCAGGCACCTCTGTGGACTTCACCTCGGAGCCGAGGACCCTACAAAATGCATGACTGCGGTGCAGAGAACCCAGGGCATTACTGACTAACATCTGTTCACACTGTGAACTGTTGGCATGCAACACCTACTCTACATGGAGGAAATGCACACTGGCATACACACGCTCACAGAACCAAACGCCATGCCGGGATTAATTTGTCATTTCTCTTAGGTTGGTGGTAAGTGGCAGCCAGTGGGAAATGCTGGCTCCTGCTGTCTTATCTGCTTGACTGTTGGTGTACCGCAGACCCCTGTTCAATGGATACACTACATGCAATTAATTTAGCATGCATATATCTTTAAACCTTTCCTTGAATAAAACACTGATATGAAGTTAAGAACATGATGTAGGAATCTATCGAGGGCTCTGGAGACGAGTATGAAGGATCTTCTGAAGAGAAAAGGAGGTGGGAAAGAAAACTAGATGTCTGTAGGTGTTTAAAGGCTGTATCTGTGTGGTGCCACATCACTATTTAAAGATAACAGAGCCAGGTTGCCCCCTTCCCTTCAGCAGTTCAAAACTTTACTGGTGCAGAACACCAACACTGCCCTCTAATTGGTTGGAACACTGTTGTGGTTTGTTGGGGTAGCTTCCCAACAGTTTATGTACGTTTTTCTGCGCTTTTATGGACAGTGGGTGGCCTGTAGCGACCAGAGTTTTCCACTGTCTGCTCATGAGACAAGCTGCCAACAGTTTGTAAGGCAACATGTTTTTGATTTTATCCTTAGCCAGAGTTACTTTATTTGCCTTGTCCCTGGTCCTTGGAGGTCAAACCCTTGTTGTCAAACTCAGTTTTTCCTCTTCTGTCATTTGTATGCTTTAAATAAGCTAATGTGAAGTTCATGGGTGGATAAACTTACCAGAATCTGAAGTGGGTATTATGTAATCTCTCTGAAATTGCAAATAATAAAATAATGAAGAATATCCTGCATTCATCTTCTGTGTTGAAATAGCTGTTATTGACATGTAGTGTAATGATGGAAGCTTATAAGTTTATACAACTGTATTATTTCATTTTTATTCACACAGAGTTCTTACAAATTCCTCTCATGAAGCTTTCATTTGTGGATGAGATTGCAAACCTGGTCCGCCGTCTTAACACCGAGAAATGTGTCAGATCAATATATGAAATATAAAAGATAAATTCACATTTGCATTGGAGATGATTTCGCTGGACGTTCCAGAATACATTACCGGTGCAATAAAGCACTTCCGCCAGAACTGTTGAAATAATGTAAAGATGATCATGACTCAAGGCAGTAGATTATCACTGCCATAGAGAAGATGTCTCATAATCGTATTGATTCCCATGCAAAATTTAATAATGCTTTGCAATTTTCCAATGACTCCATGCCAATGTGGTCACAATTCCTTGCCTAGAGGCTAATGTAATCCATGCACATTGTATGATGTGTGATAAATATGTATTTTTTTTTCCATTTTGCCTTAGAGCAAATATTGGACAGAAAATGAGTGCAGTTGTACAACCTCACCATAAAAAGAAAGATATATCTGACATGTCCAGTCTGTTTCTTTTATATATATTTTTTTGGTATATTTGTTTTTTTCCCCTCTTTATTTAGATTTAGAAGCATCCATTAAATCCCTCAAATTCTTCTCACGCTTGACATTTATGTTGATTTGTGTACACATTGAAGGTATCTGATGCTGTCAGTTGACCACACATCCCCTTCAGCCACATCATTTATGTATCCGGCTGTGATGTGTTTCTAATCCCCACGCTGAAGGTGGATTACATCCATCTTGCAAACGAACATTTCGTTTCCTCTACACGTGATTCATGTCGAGGACGAGTTTCGCATTTTATAGTCATTTGAAGGAAGCCGTTAATCCGTTGTCACGTCGCGGGTCTTTTTGTTCAGCCGGTGATGCTGTGAGTTCGCTGAATTCAGATGGTCGGCACCGAAAAGCGAAAAAGTGACAAACCCACGTGCAGAGGGAGCGTACGGTGGATGGTCCTTGTCCTGAGGCAGCAGCAGATTTTTGATTGTGTTGTTCAGACTTAGCACATCTGCCGACAGCCCTTTTGGGTAGGTCAGAAAAAGGTAAAGCCTGTGTGTGTGTGTGTGTGTGTGTGTGTGTGTGTGTGTGTGTGTGTGTGTGAGAGAGAAAGAAGAGAAAACAAAAGGCATGAGTCACCACACACATGCTTGCCCTGCTGTGCATCAGCGCGACAGCGCTGCGTCCCAGAGCACATATGGACTCTTTATTCTAATCGAGCTGCGACATTTGGTTTCACACCAGCAGGGACCAGAGTCGCTCTTTATGCTGCGCGTACGAACACAGCCACAGACACACTCTCCCTTGTGCCATCCTCCCCGGCAAACACATTTGCTAAATCATAAAGTTGACCATCCCTCAGGAACAAACATTCACGCTGCTGGTTTGGGCTTAATTGTCACTCACTTCAGAGTTAATCACAGTCACTAAAACACCCCAGACACATGCTGAGCACCGCAAACAATTAGAAACCCTCTTGTTTTATTTTCATTTTGAACCTTTCTCCTCAGGCCATGAATCCCAATTTAGCTCTGCTGACCCTTATCTAACACCTGAGCAGACATCTTATTTAAAGGGAGCCTGCCGGAGTTGATTTTATCCATTCTTTCCACCCATCCAAGATTCAGCCAATTACAATCAGACCTTTGATGCTATGCCATGTCACTGAGTGTGAACTGTTATTTTGAGGTGGAAGAGGATGTACACATAATTACAGATGTTTCATTACATTCTTTTCCGATTGGTATCTGGTCATTTAAAAACAGTAAGTTGTTAAATCCCAATGAAGTAACAACATTTCAACACCTTATTGACTTGGCCATGCAACTTTTTCAATGGTCTACTCCCCACACACACACACACATTATTCTTTTTTTGTCACATCTAAAATATTGCCCAATTACGCTCTTTTGCTTTTGTTTCTTTGTTTGGTGATAATATAGGGATCTGTCACCTCATTAGTCGCAGGAGGTTTTATAAGCACAGGAAAATGATGCATCTACAGAGGACTTAAATTACAGGCTGGGGCGCTACGCTTTAAAGTGCACATTGTCTTACGCGTTGAGCACAAGTGTGTGTGTGTGTTTGTGTCTACGTGAGTGATGACACAGCGAGTCAAGCTTCCTCCTAATGACTGATGATGCATTTCCACCAGGAGAGGAGAAAAATGGTGGCGGGTGGTAACATCTCTCACACAGCCTTTGCCACTACTTTCCACCCCCCCCTTTCTGCCTTACTGTGTTATTTCATCCCTCCCACCATCTCTCCATCCTAAATCACATATTGACTTTTTGATATATTTTTTTTTTTCTTACACAATTCACTGTGTAGCTTCAACTGTGCTATTGTTAGCAGACAGGTTAGTTGGTGTTTGATATGTGGTTAAAGACTTATTTTCATAAATTTGACTTAACTTTACATATTTATTTCAACTTACCTGCTAAATCCTGTTTAGGCCCTCGACTAAATAATAGCACATGATTTCAGTCCAGTGTAGCTTGGTCCAACTCATCTAAATGGAATTCTATTCATACTTCCCCTTAATTTGATTCTTTGTTAGGATGTTTTGAGGATGCTTTGAATCCAACTTTGACCAGATATAAGTAAGAAGCCATTGCACACATCTGAGTCACTGCTCCACGCAGCAGTCAGCTGTGGATATAAGCCTGGCCTCATTACTTCTTTTTATGTTCTGGCCCAAATTAGTGTGGCACGGGCCCCAGAAAGTAACGACCAACAGTCAGATCTCCAATCCGTCAGACTACTGGAGCATTTTGCAGCATCACAGTCGACAGTGTTCACTCAAGTTTATGGATGGACTGAGGAACCCGAGTGAACAACTCTGTTCAAAAAAAAAAAAAAAAACAGCTGTCTGCCAGCTTTCCAGTCTTCTATCAAAGTCTCATAGGGTTCATCCTTTTTAATGTGGATTTCCTTCATATACAAGAGCTTATACAAGGGTCAAGTCTTTTT
Source organism: Lagocephalus sceleratus (assembly GCA_911728415.1). NCBI lineage: Eukaryota > Metazoa > Chordata > Actinopteri > Tetraodontiformes > Tetraodontidae > Lagocephalus > Lagocephalus sceleratus. The sequence goes on from CAJVRN010000046.1 coordinate 750,770, forward strand.
TTTGGGAGGTTCAGTAGGGACATTTTAAAGTTTAGTCAACACTTTAGGATATCAGGAAACACGGAGAACTGAAATCTTTATGGAATAATATAATCTGTTGAAACTGGAGGGTGCAGTTTAAAAGCTAATGGTTTGTTGGCAAAAATATGAAACTTGGCTCATGATTTTTTATTATCTTCTATTATGATTTTGCTCCATTAATTCTCAGAGTATCATTTTGGTGTGATATATCCTCGGAGTGACGTCATTCATGACCTTGCCCAGATCCAAAGGGGTCTAGTGCATTATGGACCGCTGTGACCTGGACCTAGATAAGCAAATAGAGATGAAATGATACAACATTATTACAGCCTTGACCGTGGCATATGTAGGCCATGTTTGCACTTGCAGTTATACATCTGGTGGCTCCATGTCAGAGACAACACAGAGGCCTGCGAGGCCATTAGCAGAGCTGCATGTGTGTATATCTGGTCGTCTATGTGTGTCCTTACGCTGAGGGGAATCCGGGGTGTTTAGTTCATTAAAAATGCAAATGCATGCTTATCTTCCCCTAACACTTGATAGTGGTGTGAATAGATAAAAAACACAACCAAAGCATGCCAGGGAGGCAGGCAGAGGCAGAGTGTGTGTTTGATAAAAAGAAACTGAGAGAGAAAGAGGACGTGGCGCTAATAAGAAGCTACTGATTCCAAAAAAAGAAAAAAAACAGGCAGCAGAATTGAAAAGACAAAAGAAAAATGAACGTATTATTCAATATTTAAGGCAATGTATCCCCAGAGTTTACTTAATATAGCAACACCTACACTGATGGCATTTTTAATATGGTGTCATTAGTCAGAGTATTTACTCAGGATATTGCTTTGTGAGCATCTAATGACTTTTGCAGTTTTATCCATCCATCATTGATAAATTAAACAACTGATTATATATTAACAAAATCAATGCAATGTACCTCGTTATGTTTTTGGACTTTTAGACCACATAATGACTATTACAAATTGGGAGTATCCATTGGAGCATCTTTGGCCTTGACAAATGTTTATTTTTTGTTTATGTTGTTAATGTGTGACCAATCAGAAACCGTGTATCCTCTATGTGTGTTACATGTAATTCTTGGGCCTTATTTTGTATTTGGCGCGTTCAAAATAAGTCAGCCTTATCTTCCAGTTATTAACCTGCGTTTTTCTTTTATTATCCTGTCTGGTTTACTGTCAGTTCAGCTGAAAACTACAGTGTGTGTGTGTGTGTGTGTGTGTGTGTGTGTGTGTTTGTGTTTGTGTTCATCCATGCAGAGACACTGAGATGTGTTGTTGACCTGACTCAGAAGGCTTGACAGGCTATTAAACTTCACGCAGTATGCACAGGTGTGTCTGTGTCATACTAAAAAATAATTATATGCACTCAAATGATAAGAATGATAATAAATTATCCTATTATAGTCTAGAAATTAATGGATAATATAACTATAAACCTATTACCTTACCCAACTGTTACAAAACTCTATATTTCAAAGGTCATATGCATCAATCCGGTTTGTCATTTGCCAGGTTTTATATTCACAATAAGATTGTTGCTGCAATATTTGCAGTCAAACAACATTTCCGGCAAAAAAAACAGGTGGAATGTGAGTGAACGTCTGCTCCGTGTGGCTGTTGAGCTGGAGAAAATAATCAGTTCAGGTGGGTGGTGGGCGGATGATTTATGCATGCATGTGGTTTCAGATGAACTTTTATGTAATTGCAATTATGACCCACATTGGAGAGGAGGACTGGAGGGGATGCATCAGCCACTGTCCACAGTTCAGCTCTGCGCCTGCTATTTCTGCGCGCATGAAACAGAAAGTCTGGAGAATTCCATTATATGTGTTTTCATCACGCATATGTCGAGACATTTCCTGATCTTTGTCGCTCTTACATCTGTCAGTCTAACTTGCCTTGTACTTCCTCTAAATTACGCGTTTCAATACTGGTTTGAATGTTGGGGAACCTTGGCAGTCACTGAAGCTTTCTAGTCATTAAAAATCGGGTCAAACATGTTTCCTGTGTTTGGTTAGTACCGTGGCATGAAAGACATGAACATTTTTATCTCCTGGAAAGGAGGTAGAAGTGTTTCTGGAACCAAGCTGCCACCAGAGAAAAGGTAAATATACTTTTTTTTTTTTATAAAATCAACATTCCTGATAGTCTAAAATGTTTTTATGACACACAGGAGATTTTATAACCTACTGACACAGTTATCCACAGCTTTATATCATTTATAAGGTGAACAAACACTGCCAATGAAGCTGTTCATCTTGATGCGTACAGACTTCCAGAAGGACCATCAGCGGCAGATAAAAGAGGGAAGAGAGGACACATAAATCGGATATTCTCTGTTGTTCTTGTTTTTTAGCGCTTGTTTTTTTAAGAGAAGATGCAAATGGAGTGGATAGAGTAGTGGATATGGCTGTCACGTGTCAGGGGGGGCACTTGTGTGGCAGCTTTGTACATCTTTGTGTCTAAAATGATGCCTTCAATGAGCGGCGAGAACACTCCGAAATTTCTTGCTGCGTGTCTGTTTGTGATCGAAATATTAAGAGGCAAAATGAGAGAGAGGAGCACGGTCCTGCCCTCTCGAGACATCGCATCCCAGGGCCAAAGAACAAGTGCCTACAGCGGTTTAAGTAAGAGATTTCACAGGCGAAAGCACCGTGGCGTGCATATGTGTGCGAATCTTTGTTTTGGTGTATCGCACCTGTGACGCTGGTGTTTGAATCTACCATCTGTCTCTTCTTTCCCACCACAGTTCATTCCCACCTTGCGAAGCAGGTCAACACTTTGTCGTTCACATGTACTGACTGCACCAGAAGAGAAACTGAAAGAACAGACAAACTGTTTTGATACTCTGCCTTCATTCTACGCTTTCCCCCGCTGCCTGAATAATTAATCACACCCAAAGCTCGAGACAACCACCCTTTGAGTTATAAAAACAACGATCTCTGAAGGAGTTCCTTGAGTTCTTTTTTTATGAAGGTATAGGAATATCCATGTTTGAAGGCTTTGTCTCAATTTCATCTCAGACACACAAAAATGAGCTCGGCTCAGAAGCGGACGATTTCAATCTAGCCGCTTTAAAAACTGCCTACAGACCGATCAAGGCGACAGTGGTTTCCGAGGTCGCTGGCCGAGCTCGCAGAGGACAAGAAGGCAATCAATTGGAATAGTAAATAACTTAGATGTCACATTATTTGATTATTTAGAGAGTGTGGCTCAAGGCGTAAATTAAAACATGACACCAGAGTGTCAGCGCATTGCTGTTGCTCACCCCATTCAAGGGCACCTCTTGTCACCCCCGTGTCGTCTCTGATCACATTTCATTAGCAGAACGCTCACTAAATCCCAGTGCCTGAAAACCCAATTTGCTACTTGGTTTTCTTTTGTTTGTTTTTTTCCCAGCCGCTGTTCTGTTTTCTCATCAGGCTTGGTGCTGTTGAGAAAGATAATGAGACAAAACAGCAAAAGCACCAAACGCAGCGTTTGATTTGATTCTTTCATGTGTGCAGAGAGTCCTGCGTTACCATTAAATCAGAACGGTTTCAGAATCTGAAATCGTCTCATTGAATATCATGATTCACGCGCTGTGCATATCGGTCTTTGCATTTAAAACCCGTATAAATAAAGAATGAACGGCCAGATTATTTTCAGTCGGAGCAGTGTTCTTGCTGCCACATCACTCGGATCCTCCCCTCCTTCGCTGCGTTCATTAAAACCGCAGTCCCAGAGTCCCACTGTACGTGACATCATTCTCATCAATCAGTCACACACACAGAGTCACATGCACAGCCTCACATGTATCTTACACCATGCTTTTTGTGTAATGAAGCAAGGGCCCCATTTTTTTCCCCACTCTAAAGAGGCCATGTCACCCTTCTGTGGAACATTAGCTGCCTTTAGTTTATAGTGATGATACTGTAATGAGTGCAGAAGAATGTGAACCAGATGAATGATCCTCTGATTAGTCCAATAAGGCATTATCACACCACATGAGTATATTTTCTTTTTTTCTCTTTGGACACATCTTCACAATGTGGGAATTAGTTAAGTGCAGATCACTAAAGGAAAAAAACTCTAAATTGTATCCAGGGAGTTACTGTGAGAGGATAATGAGTTGACTTCTTAACACTGAAATAAATACCACATTGAGGGGATCAATTAGCCCCATTATAAGACTTTAAATAAAGGGGAGGGATGTTCTGCAGAGAACATGGCATAGAGGTTGTCAGTTAGACATACTTGGCTAGATTAGTCAGCAACATCAACAACAAAAAAAAATCTGTGTGAATCTATGTAACATATGTATGTAATTAGAATTCCATCATGTAAGTCATTCTGCCTGTGCCGGTGTTTTTACTATGATAACTGTACAGTACATTGCTCTGAGGTGCCCCCCCCCACACACACACGTCTTGATTCATGAATACTGACAGTATGAAGCTCATGAGACATTATGCTGATCACACAGTCACACAGTGACAGCCCCTATGTGGTGCAAGATTACAAAGGTGTGTGTGTGTGTGTGTGTGTGTGCATGTGAGTGTGCGTGCATACTTTGTGTGTGTGTGGGGTGGCAAAGTATTGGTAATTGATCTCACGGGGGCCTCAAACAGAGACACTTAGGCGGATAACCTCACTCCTCTTACACACTTGCTCTTACACACACATAAACACACATGCACACACACACACACTGAATATGTCCCTCCATTGGAGTGGATTCTGCTGAGAGTGACTTGGTGACTCCCACTAAATCACTGGTTAGATTATCCTCTGGGGGATGAGTGATTTAAACTGTTGACTGCCTCAGTCCCCAAAGCTCCGAGATGTCCTATCCACCCATGTAATCACACCACTGCCCTTGAGTGGGAGTCTCTGTCATATAGACTTATGTGCATGGGCTTCAGGGTGCCTGATGAGCTGCAGGACTTCGCTCTTCAATAACTGACACGATGCAGATGTCTTCAAACCTAATATGTCTCAGGCCATTAAGAAACACTAAGAACAAGACAGATCTCCATTCACTCATGAAATTTCCGAATCTGTAGAAGTTGTTGGGATTTTAAGTGAGGATGAAAGTTGCTAAAACATTAAAAAAAAAAAAAAATCGTTTGAAAGGAAAGAGGGAAATGCACTGCAGCCATTCCTTGGAAATGTTATTTCAAATGAAAGTGGCAGATGGCACATTTCCTCCACTTTTACTCCAAATGATCGCCATCATTTGAACCGATCATCACAACACAGGCTTTAAAGAGACAGTCTCAGAAGCAGCTGAACATTTATTTCATTTTTACGACTTGCTGCCACTGTACTTGAGCTGATGACAGCATCTGTAATATGTCTTCTACACGTAAGCTTCATTTAGCAGAATGCTAATAATAACCACACGTGTTTTTTCTGTGTTCTATTTTCATTTTTCTTCCTCTGAAGGTTGTTATAAGCAATTATTTATTGTCATATTTGGAAATGGTGATAAGTTTATTGGGACTAATATAGTCAAACTCAGTCAAATTGATTTCAGGCGTGGTGTAATTGAATGTAATTTAATTTGTAGCTTTCCACCTAACATTTACAGATAGAGAATTAAAGCCCAAAAATATGATTGCCTGTGCAAGTATTCTAATTATTATTTTAAAACAAAACACTTAACCACTGACCCATCAGGGCCCTTTTCTACATTGTGTGGGTTTTCATGTGGTCCTGAACCACATTGATACCTACAATATTTCAGTTTAATATTCTGGTCTAGTCCGCTGCCCTAAGTGTTATTATTCATATGCAAATGTATTTCCTTCAGTTAAAGTTGTCACATTTCAGTGTTGTTTAGGTCAGTGAATTAGCGATGCACATGTGTCAGTTAAAACAAGTTATTCATTTGCAATAGTAATCACTTCAAGCAGTTTAAAATGTATTTCAGCATGTCTAACTTGACTGGCAAAAACTGAAATGGATGATGGACCCATCATCCATTTTAGTTATCTACTAATAACTAGTTATCACATTAAAAGAGAAAGAAAGAACTAATTTTCTTGAAATTTCATATCCCAAGCTTCATTCCCAGTAAAAGTAATATCAGGTATCATTAAAATGAAGACCTTTCTGTGCATTAAACCAGAGGTGATTGCTCTAAGACTGCAAGGGAAGTTCAGCTTCCTCTAAAAGTATATATAATCTAATTTACATTTCATTGACTTAAAATGTGCTGGAACAAGTTCAACTCTTCAGAATCAGCTCCTTATCACGGGTCGACTCACTCTATTTTCTTCTCATGCACTCCTGTAGTGTTTCAGTCAGTGAACCTGTTGAAGCTTAGGCTTAGCTCATTGGATGGGACAGAAGAAGGTTTTTTTTTTCCTTTTTTTTTCAGGGCATTGAAACTAAACTTTCTACGGATAGATGATGTGATATTGTCCTTCCCATGGGCTCTCTGGGAGTCAATGGAGCAGTGGACCTGACACTGGGCTTCTGCATGATGATTGGATCCCATTTATTGGTGTTGGCTCTGTGATATATCTCATTTACCTTATAATACATTGTGAATAAAACACATATTTATGTCCTTCACTTCTCATGTTTCCTTATTAAATATAGTTGATTATAATCAGAAGCGTTGAATTAAACATCGGTCATATCCTTGGAAAAGCTAGATGGTACAACAGATCATTGTCTTGAAAAGAAACAAAGGGCACAATTTATCTATAAGTGAATACAAATTTCACATCGAGGCTGAAAATTAGCATTCTCTCTTCGAACACCAGCATAAAACACTTCTACTGTGCAGCACATGTCAACAAACCCTTAATTTGCAGGGAAGTATTGCCACAGCAGTGCAGCCAGTCTTCTTTGATGAGCATCAACATTAATTGGTCTCTATGCGTTGAGTACAGTATTAAAGAGCGTTCCCAGTGTCAGGTCCCTGGTGAATTATTCATGTCATTATCTGAGGCACTGCAAAACTCTGATGGCTCTCTTACCAGAACATCTACAATGGTTTGGTGATTCAGACACACACACGGCAGATGCTTCTTAGTTGAAATCGGGAAATCAGCAGGTGTCATTCACACTGAAAAAACCTGCAACAATTGTTTATGTGCAGGTTGTTCATCTGACATTTTTTGTCAGATGTGAGTAATGTGAGTATTTATTTAAAAAAAAAACAGATAAAAAAATCGAACTTGTTTTGTAGAGAACACAACAATGGTGTACCATGAATTTGATATGGAACATTCCTTGTTTTTTTTTTTTTTATTATTATGTTTAAGAGTGTTAAACCCACTTTAGGGGTTCTGAGATGCAACACAAAAAGGTCCCATATGAATCAACAAGTTTATTTACAAAGGTGAAGAAATACATGAATCAGAAGACAACAAACAAGTGAACTAAGAGCAAAATAACTTACAGAAGGCTCTCAAATCAAAATATAACTTGAGGCCAAAACTAACAGAAGGGTTCTAACTAAAAATCAGAATCAGAATGACATCAGAATGTAACCAAGCAGGGCAACACAGCAAACACTTACCCACCTAACACATGAAAATACAAGAGGAAAATTTGTTAACAAAAATGGCAATTCACAGCCAAGAAATCAGAGTATGGAACACTCCAGAAACAAAGTGGTGACCATTTGGGAGTTGAGGAGGGTGAAGAGCCCTCCAACAGCCACCATTTCGGTGGTTTAAATAGGCCCCTCCTAGACGATCACACAATCAGCAGGAAGGTGGGGAAATTCCAGCCAATGCTGTGCCAATCCCACAGTACACACCTATTTACACGTGAAGAGCAAAAAGTCAATACGATGACAGTCGTAACAAAGAGACGCTAAATTTAGCTTTAACTGAACTCAGTCGTCTTATCTTTATCTCCTTTTATTCTATTTATAGGCGTCATTGTTCATTGTATCGCTTTCACAAAATTTTTTTAAATAACCTTGTGCACAGTGTCAATATTCAGTACCTGCAGGTGCAATTAGCTGTTTTGTAAGTCATTAAATGTATTTATTTGGCTCTGTTAAATATATTGTCTAGTCATGTAGTTTATTTATTTATTTATTTATTTATTTTGCTTTCACTGGTAAATTGTCATTGAGTTGTCATATCCGCCTGTGCACTCAGCATTTGCTGTAAGCACAGTAAATGGATAAAGGACACTTTGTACAGAAAAGAAGGTCAGTCATCTCAATCAAACAAAGAGAGAGAGAGAAAGATAAAACAAAGCCATGGATTTTTTTTCTATCGTTAGGATAAACCACTTTAATTTTAAACATTAAGTAAACATTTAATTATATGTTAGGTTGTCACATGGATTAATAAGTATTGCACTGTTCACTTCCTGTTCAACAACCATCAGTTCCTAACAAAAGCATGACTTTCCATGACAATGCTTTGGTCGATTTTGTTTTGTCTCTCTGGGAAAAATAAATCAAGAAATACGTCATTATATTTTCCAGCAGCTGCCCAATCCCTTTTGCCCTCAAACTGCACTTCAGAATGTTGAAATTTATAAAATTGCATGAGTGCACAACGTGTCGGGAAGGCACACAAAGAAATTCGGCACCTTTGAACCACAGCAACTCCGCCAAGCTGCATTTTTCACAAGTTTTTTTTTTTCTTTTTTGACAAGTTTGACAACTGAAGTTCGAAACCGTCGCCACCCCGCAGCTGGATTACTTCAATTCAATCCACCGTGTCCAGAACCGTCTTTCTGCTTTGTAGAACGAAACCCGGAATCCCTCTCAGCTGTGTTGTTCCACACCAGTGCAGTAAAAGATGGAAGAATATTTTCAAAATGATCAATAAGACACTTTCATTTTCTACTTCTGTGACAAATGATAATCAATGACAATAGTAACAGCCTCAGCCGTGATGCATGCGTTTTTTGCGGTAATTTATTCATATGTTAATTTTCTTTTGGCATTTCAGTTCAATATTTTGGAATCAATCTCTTTTATATTTTCTCATGCATTGATTTTTTTGTTGTTGACATATGTACTGTATAGATATAATTAGACACTGGAAACTAGATTAAGAGGAACTGTATTATTGTAACTGCTCATTATAGAACCAAACATCTAATTAGCCAATGCTCGTGCATTTAGAAAGAATGACAGTCAAGGAGATATTTTGAAGCTGGAACTGTGCATCAGAATCGAGCATAAATATGTTGTGGCTGGTTTGAGTATTTCAGCAGGTGTAAAATGTCCTCTGGGGTCTCCACACTGATCCAGGCTGAGAGCAGTCAGAAGACAGCAGTAGAGGGGGGTCCCAGTGGTGACAGTGTTGAGAAGAAGGGATGAAATGAGGAGCTGGTTATAAAGCTAGTGGAAGTAGCAGTGGTGGAGTATGTATTTTGGGCTTTGATACCCGGACTGGGTGCATGGCTCCAGCAGCTCCAGCAATGAACATCTGCAATCTCTGTCCAGAAAAACACAATCATAGGAACCAGGCACCTGAAAAAGAACCATAGATTTGGAGTGATTGCAAGATATTTTTGTCATAATCTCATATTTAATTACTATTTCACTAAGGAAATGCACATTGACATCACTAAATATAGTGTTATGTCATTACTAGTAATAATTATCTTCTTATATCTGATGATGATGATATCATCATGTATAAGTTGTGCTTAGCAAGACATCTGATGCACCTGAAACAGTATTTAAATATGACAGTTATCCAACTAGTCAGGTCAATTGATGTCAAACATAAGAAAAACCAAGAAGCATCTGTTTTTCTGTTTGACATACACCCTCCATGACGGAGATGAAGTCGGATGAAAGAGTGGATCAGTCAGTCCGTCTGTGTTTGCGTTGATCACACAGCGGGTGGCTCGGCGCACAGCTCTCGCTCTTCGCGCTGCAAAGTCCATCAATCACCAATCTACTGACAACCATCTGAGGAAGCGATTTCTTGATTGCCTTGTTTTTTTTTCCTCTATGTATTTCCTATTTAAGAAAATACAATAATAAATGTGCTTAACTTTGCATACATCATATTTAGCAGCTGCCTTTGAGACAGTTATGTGTTATATTTTAGAGATGTCCAATGATAGAATGTTTTTATTGCCGCCTGCAAAATTGCAATGTTATGTTTCCCATTCTGTTTCATTGGTGTTATCATTAACTAGTCCTTGCTTCTTTCATTTGCAGTTCAACGGATGAGCAGTTCCGTTGGAATGCTCAAGGTAAGTTGAGCGTTTAAACTACCCTGACCTCACTTAACGGTGTTGTTGCATGAACCTTGAACGCATCACTGAGATTCATACAGTACTTGTTTAACGGACATTAGCAACGCATGATGATTTGAAGGAATAGATTTTGCCATTACGCAGTCAGGATAGATTTTCCTGTCCAGCATTTAACATGCATGTGTTACATCTCACACAAACGCATTGTTTCCGTTGTTTTATGGAGTGTGCAGCTAAATAAGGGGGGTTGTATCTCAAAGGGATTCCCTTCCATCTACTACTTACTTTTCTGTCTGATTTTGCCTTTTTGCTGTCACTCATCATTTTTCCCCACCTTACAGCAGATGGACAGAAGGATATTGAAGACGAGCTGACCACTGGTTTGGAGTTAGTGGATTCCTGCATTCGGTCCCTACAGGAATCTGGAATCCTTGACAGTGGAGAGCGTGAGTAAACTTATCTGTATCTCTGTCACGATTAATTTGATGAATTATTAAAATGTATGTATGGAAAGTTCCTCAGTGAAATGTTAATGCACTGATGATGAAGACAACTTACATGAATACCGAGGACTAGAAGGGTGTAGGAGGGTGTGAGCACCTAAAGATATCATTCATGGAAAACTATGACAGACAGGCATGTCAACATATAAAAATACCATGCACCATCAATTTTATAGACCTTCTTTTTTAAGATCAATTCAAAGAGGCCACCATTCTGTGAGGGTCTCACTAAATGTTCTTGTCATTTTCCTTGGCTGTTATTGGTTTTGGATCACTGCATTCCTTCTTATTTATTGTCTGCTGACCTTTTTAATAGCCACTGAAATGAATGGAATTTTACAAATTGGCATTGTAAAGTATGTCGGTTAGTCTGCTTCTAGACAAGAGATTTCATGTAGAATTCTTTATCATTTTAGTGTTAGAGAGCCTGCAGAAGTTTAAAATTTATACTTGTGTATGAGAAACAGATGTGGTTTAGATTCATATATTGTGTGCTCAAAATCGCTGTTACTGGTCAGTAACAAACAGTCTGTTTACACTTGCAGTGGGGATTTCCCATCTAATGTATCGCATTGAGATTCATATTGAGATTGCTCAATTCAGCATGAGCTGAAAACATGAAAATATGTTGCGTCAGTTGTGTGCGTGTGTGTGTTTATTAAAGATTGACTAATGACTCTTGGTTACTTCAGGGTGCAACAAAAAAGTATAGACGTCTAATATGTCCTGATGTGCACACAGAAGTTTATACTAAAGTTGGCCTTGATTTCATTTTCTAACTAGAAAGCACTCGGTGAGCGAAGACCTCCGCCAAGCGCAACAATTCCTTTTGGCCCCATTGACCACAATGTTAACGAAAATTTCAAAGTGATCCAGAATCCAGGATTACTTCCGGATCACCCCCAAAATGAAATCAGTTCTTCCTGTTCACATTTCCAACAAATCCTGAACATTTAATCAAAATCGGTCCAAAACTTTTTGAGTTATGTTGGTAACAGACAGACAGACAGATGAACGCCGGCAAAAACATAACCTCCTTGGCGGAGGTAGATATCCATGCAAAGAGAAATTCCTAGACATAATCAATGTCAACGGATGTGCTGGTAAGAGGATGATAATTGCAGTGATATGTTTGCACCTTGAGCCTGCGAGCAAAGCAAAATCTGGAATAAATTGTTACATCAGCTACTAAACAACCAACTATGTATCTGAAGTTGTGGAAAGGTTGGGAGTCTTGGGATCTGACTTTCTGACTTATATGATCCCCAGATAATTCTTCCCCACAAAAACGATGTCATAAATCAAACGGTGATCCAGTGGGGCTGGACCTTGGGGCTTTTAATATCTGCTAGCTGTTTAGCACACTAATGTGCCAGCTGAAGTATAGATGAAGAACCTGCCTGCACACTCTGAAAATTCTGGTTGAAGCTGGAACGATGATGATGAATTCATGAATCCAAAAACTAACATCAACCCTTGGTTCTCTGATGAGAGCCACATTAGACTGTTTTCAGGGGTGATAGGTCTTATACGGTCCTACTGGCTGGAGAGTATGTTGTGGATAATTACACATCCTCCCTAAATCTGTTGAGAAAATGCAGTGAAACTCCATATTGATTCTATTTGCCTCAATGTACTCCTTCCAGTGCTGTGGACCGGGATGCCAAACTACAACTGCCTCATCTATTTCACGTATTCCATCACCTGTCCAGCTCAAATGCTAACCTAAGGATGTAAAATGTCATGTGCAGTGACCTTATCCATATTTCTCCAGCCCAGTGGCCGACATGATGGACAGGATGAATACATGTCCATTATTTTTTATACCCTACTACCTCTTCAACACATAATATCTTACATTTCTCTTGTTTTATAATTCGGAGTTAAACTCTCTACCTGTGCCCCTCTGCTGCTGGGTGAAGAGTGATATATTTGAATATTAATACTCATCCTTATGTTTGAGTTTCCACATATGCCAGTGGGCAATGTTCCTGCATATTTCCATGGGTGATTAACTGATTCTGACCCGTCTAGTCCAGAAGAGGGCCCCATCTGTGCTTTTTTTAAAAGAAGGGTTGCTTTGCATCCTGAAGATGAGTTTGGGAGCCCCCACTCAGCGTAACACTGAGTGATGCTTAATAATCCATGGAAGGAAAAAGGGAAAGAATACTGTGAAGGCAAGAAGCAAAAGAGTGTGTCTCAGTTCACACACTCAGTGGCGCTCTGAGGGTGGAGAGAGAGAGAGAGCAGGCGAGTAGATAAGGAAAGGGAATATGATTGATTAAAAACTCTTTGGGTGGAAAAAAAAGACACAATGTCTGCAAGCTCTGGAGGAGACATTTGTAGACTTATATTCTAGATATCAAAGATTTTTAGAAATTTACAATTGGGTGAATGTCGGGGGAAAAACTGACATCCTCGTGATCTCCTTTACACTACACGTTTTCAACCACACACATTATATAGATTTGAAATTTGTATTCAGACGGGATGAACAAAAATAGCAACTAATAAAATATTCATATATCCCTTAGCGAGGAGGTCACAGATCTAACTGCTCTTCAATAAAACCAAGCCACACTCATAAAGTCACACATAGATAGCCAATATCATTCGTTATGTTTAGGCTCCTTTTTTGTCTTTTTCTCTTTTTTTTCGTAATAATTGGCTCAGCTAATCTAAGGGGATTGTCCCGTTTAAATAACTTCTGTATGGATTTCTTATTCCCAATCAATATGAGCTTTACATGCCCAGGATGTGGATCAGGGAGAGGGGATTAAGGTTTGATGCCACTGCACTGAGTGATGATGTCTTCAAAGTGGCAAGGGGATGCCTTTTGTGCTGTGCTTACCAATGTGAAATTAATTTTATATCTTCGTGGTTTTTCCAGTCGTGGTTAAGAATCAACACATTTGCTTTTCTTTTTCTTTTTTTTTTTTTTTTGAGATCTTTCACAAAGGGTCAAACAGCCATGTCTGGGGTGGTTACAAATTAAGTTATTATGTGCTCTGTCTATCACAACTTCTTTTTCCTACCCTCCTCCCATCCTTTGCATTTTCCTGCTCCTCCTCCTCCACCCTGTCTCACGGCTCCTCTGTTTCTCTTTCCCCCTGCTAATAAATTATGCATGCCATCTCCAACTCACAGAGTGGTGCACTGCTGCACTATCTGCTCTAAATTGCTCCTCTCTCGTTTCTGTATTTCACTCTTTGCTCCTCAGTCTTCCCGCTTTCTCGCTTTTAATCGCTCTCCCTCCTTCTCGTCTTTACTTACACCCTTTACACGCGCTCGCGAACCAAAACTTAACTCAGCCTCCACATCTCACTCAACTCTGCACTGCTCCTGTCTCTATCGCTAGGACCGGCTCTTCTTTCCCAGAGTTCCTTGCAGCTCAACTCCACCCCGGAGGCTTCACTCCAGTACTCTGCCAGCTACCATAGCAACCAGACCCTCGCCCTTAGCGACAGCATCTCCGCAGCAGCGACTCCTCAGCGCAGCGGGCAGGTTGGAGGAGCCGTGCACAGCTACAACCAGGTAGGAAAGAGTTGTGATACGGGGACAGAAGTAACAGTTCCAGATTGATTGTTACGTAGATTTAAGGCAGCGAGAGAATTCTGATAACAGACTCGTTGTCCAGTGAAGGTAGCTGACCGGAGGTGAATTTTTATATCTTGCAAGATAAAGTCATGAAGACCTTTAAAGACGAGTGCAGCGAGGCTTCCTTTTCAGTCACAGGCTGAGCAAAGATCAACCTGCTTTTTCCTCTTCTGCTGTTTTTAATTCATTCATCTTCAACAGCACTTTAGTTACATGTCGCCCTTGACTGATGATGTGATTTTTTTTTGGACATTTGGTTGATGATTGCACGACCACACTTTAATACAGTAGTCCACTTAATTAGCTTTTGTGCAATTTTTGAGTGAAGTGACTGTTAATTAGGTTTTAGGCAATCCATTTAATTTTTCCTGCATTTTTGAGGACATCACTGGGATATAAACTGAATAAAGCTGCCTGTGAGGAGTCAGGTATGAGATTTTCATAAATGAGGAGATGATTAAATGCACACTGAGACATTTGAATGAGTGTCAGCTTATTAAAACTTGACGAATAAAGTTAGACAGTTACATACTAATCAGCAGCGTGCTTACCAAGGCAGACATTTGTAGCATGTGGAGGATTATTATTTCTACTATTGATGCTCTTCACACATTCATCAGAACTCTTATGCCATGCGCGCACATGTTTACACTTTAAGACCACCCACACATTCTAAATCAGCTGCAGCAGCAGTGCTATATGAAAGTGCATATTGACGGAATCAGCGGCAAATGTTCCATTTGTGATGATAGGTGGATAGAAAGTAAGAGTGGATATGCTGTGTTAATGAATATGAATTATATCATCAATTAATAAAGAGGAAATCCTTTTAAGATTGTTTTCTGTGTTTTTCAGAGCTGTTGCATATGTTTCCATTAAGGTTTCAGTTTCAGTTAATACTTTAGTCACTCAGATATGTGTGAAAGAGGTGGAGTAGGAGGTATTTGTCTTTGTAAACACACTGAGTCACTCCCTGTGCAGTCACACCATCTAATAAATAAGGAATGGAGGATGTATAGATGAAAAAAACACGTATATTGATAATTTGACAGACAGGGCAAAGTGGTGTTTTTCTTCTGTCTGCATTCTGAATTTTAGATTTGTTGTGCCCTGTTTCTTTTGGGTAGCTGTGTTTCAGTCCTTTTTTCTTTCCCTCATTCTTCCATTGCTGCTCTCTTTGCTCAACATCTATATGAGTGTGGGTATGAGTGTCTGTGTGTAAGTGTGTGCGCATGTGTGTGAGTATCCTCTTCTCTGATGTTTTTTCATGTCAGTGTAATGGGGCCAGTGCTGTCAGCAGGATTTGTTGCTTATGAGTAGCTTTTACACCAACCACAATGCTTGATTGGCTTCAGGAGTTTGCATGTATGTTCAAAACGTGCAGGAATCATCGACATGCGTGTGCAAGGATCTGGAGGCGGCGCTTTTCTGCAAACGTGTTTGTATGCTCCATACTGTGGCGGCATTTTGTTTAAAGTTGGTGCAAATGACTGTTTCAGGAAGAATGCGAGTGACAGAAAAGGCATGTTGCAGCTCTTCTGCAGGGTATTTATAACCCTGAGAGGCTCCACTTTAATAATGCATGAATACACGGTACCTCCAACATCACAGCATTTTACTGGGGGAGAGGAAAGGAGCAGCGCTGCAAAGTGACAAAGAGTAAAAAGACACAAAGTGCTCCCTTTGAATCAGTGTCAGGTTGTTATCCATTACCTCAAACGGCAATTTATCTAAACACACATTTGTTTATCTGGTGATTCATCAGTTCATCCTCTGTGTGTCCATAAAAAGTTGAGTTTTCTCTCTTTTTTAAGATTTGGGTGACTGTCACGCAGGTGTAGGTGGGTAGTCAGTTTGCATAAACTATTAATATCCACCTAACGTCAATTTCAGGACCTGGTTGGCATCAGCCCCATATTTGCTTTAGAATCTTCCTTACACTTGGGATAATAGTAGTACAATGGATTCGAATGGTTGGCACTCTTTTTCCTTTGTGGAGGTCAAAAACACATTTGAAATTAAATTAGTTGACAAAATGTATTTATTTATTTATATTTATGTTACATATACATCGAAACACAGCCTGTAGAGTTATTAGTTGTTACAGTGCAGTTGACAGTTCATTTCCCCCTAAATTTACTGCTTGTATGTTAAGATCAACAACTTAAAGGTAATGCTCTTATGCTTCAATTTTTTTGCACGGTGTGGGCTACAGTAATTGCCTCTGACTACTTTGCTCAAGTCAATTGATGGTTATGTGGTATTTGAGCCAGATTAGTTTTTTTGTCTTTCTTTTTTGAGTTTAATGTTCATTACTTTGTTATAGCACACTGCACCTGCAGTTCTCCAATTCTTTTCTCTCTGAAATCACAAATTGGTAAGCTGAAATTGATGCAAGCTTTAATCATTCACTAACAGTAAAAGAGCTAAGTGGAAAGAGTTTTGCTGTCTTTTTTTATAAAGGCACAGTCAGCGAATGGTTATGTATTAAGCTCCTCAGTGGGAAGGCACCGGGGGTGGATGAAATCCGCCCTGAGTACCTCAATTCTCTGGATGTCGTGGGGCTGACACGCCTCTGCAGCATTGCGTGGCATTTGGGGACAGTGCCTCTGGACTGGCAGACCGGGGTGGTGGTTGCTTTATTTAAAAAGAGGGACCGGAGGGTGTGTTCCAACTACCGGGGGATCACACTCCTCAGCTTCCCTGGTAAAGTCTATTCCAGGGCACCGGAGAGGAAAATTTGAATAGCTGAACCTCGGATTCAAGAGGAACAATGTGGAGGGTTTTTTTGTCCTGGTCATGCAACACTGGAACAGCTTCACCCTCTGCAGCGTGCTCAAGGGTTCATGGGAGCTTGCCTAACCCTTCTGCATGTGTTTCGTAGCATCCTGTGGGAGGAGTTTTGGGGCCCCCTTGCATGACTGGAGTTGTACCCTGGTTCACATCGTAGTAAGTCAGGCCTGTTTCTGGTTCATGTTGGGGCTCCAGGGATGCCTTTGGTCACTGGTTCTGTTCATTACTTTTATGAACAGAATTTCTAGGTCCAACCAGGGGCAAGAGGGGGTCCGGTTCAGGAGCCTCTGGATTTAATCTCGGGATCTTTGAGGATGATGTGGTTTTGTTTGCTACCTCGGGCCAGGACCTTCAGCATACGATGGGGCCTCCAGAGCTGGAGGAAGTATTCAAGGAGAGGGAAGTCTAGGTGTCCCTGCTGAGACTGCTGCCCCCACAACCCAGCCCTGACTAAACAGAGGAAGATGGACGGATAGTTATGTATTAGAATCTTTACATAAGGGAGGGAGTGGAGTATATAACAAAACAAACAACAAACAAAATCTGATGTGTACACTTATGCAGCTTTTCCAGTGACGATATCAACTCTACTCTGCTCTTCCCTTTTTGTACTATTGGGGAGTGTTTTGACTGCAGAAACAGTTCCACTGAATGCCATGTGGTGGCACCCAAACAAGAAATTAAAAAAAATTTAAAATGCAGATGACTGGACCAGGAGCCAATCAGCCCAATCAGCATCACCTTGTTAGTGATTAGAGCGACTATACTAGCAGTTATTGTGCTGAAATTCCAAATAGTCAAAAATAACATATTGCTGTATGCCCCCATTATAAGTGGAGTGGACAGCTCTTTCTGTATGCGCACGTTGGCGAGTAACGCGAAGAAGGCTTGTAAGATGAACAAAAACAAAAACAAACTTTATTTGCCATTCCCAGGTTGCAAATAGTACAATGTAGCAGCAGCAGACCTACCAACTAAAGAAGCATTGCTCTGTTTTCTATGGGCATGGTTACTGACACTGTGATGATTCTCTGACCGATCAGTGACTGTAATGGGCCTACGTCACCTTTTAGAACCCGAAAGAACCAGACTGCTTTTTCTGGAACCTCGAGGAAGCAGGTTCCAAAAGAAGAAGCACCGGGTACTTATTCTCAGTGGAAAATGCACAAAAATGCAAGTCAAGTAGAGTTCAGCCAATACCGTCAGTGAAAATGTGACATAACTACACATGTACACCATACTTACACATCTTCCCCATTGGTGGTTCATTGCAACGGCTGCGACAGCCTCAATGAAAAGAGCCGTATCTTACATTAGTAAGAAAGAGCCTGAATCCTCTGAGCTTGAGATAAATCATCTTCTTTGACCTCACTGCAAACAAGGTCGTCTTGGAACTAGTGGCCTGTTATTTTCATCAGGCAGGTTTTTCCTCATCGTAAACAGGAAAATAAAGCCAGAGACTGAGAGGACATAATGGAAGATTTTGTTTGTGTACGTGTGTGTGTGTGTGTGCTTGTGTGTGTGTGTTTGTTGCTATATTTATCCTTAGAAAGATTGCTGAACGTGCACACTTTTCCTTTCTCTACAATTGTACAGTTGCAGATGGTCACACTTGGAAATTGATACAGTGTATCAAAGAATGTGTGTTTCCATTATCACACCCTTTCTAACATTGATCTTGTTTCGATATTAATATGAGAATTATGCACAAGCACTCCGATTCACACTTGAGCAGTGTTATTATAACCTCCTGGAGTATTAACAACTGTCATAAAGTTCAGTGGCAGCTCGTGAAAATCGACTGTACATGTAGTCAAGAAAGTGCTCAGAGGTGATCTGTGTTCGCATAATTTTTGTACAACTGCATTCATGTCTGGAGAGAAATAATATATTAGACCCAACCAAGAAGCTTTTATGCATCAATCAAAGGCTATATGTGGCTCAGTGGAGTGCTGGCATATGCTCCCCCCCACCGTCATTGCAGGCTAAGGCGAATATATTAGTACCAAGGAACGTGTGTGTGTGTGTGTTTGTGTGTGTGCGTGTGTGCACGTGTGTGTGTGTTAGAAACACATTTTCTCTGCTAACTTTGTCTCTAAAAGACATTAATGGTATTGATTTTTGTTTCCTTTTTTGGGCTTTTGGACAGGTTAAAGTAGTTGAATGGTATTTGGGGGAAAATACAGACATCTACTTGTGCTTTTGTTTGTAAGCATGAGCTGTAGTTCTGTTTGAGTAGGTGATTCAGTGAAGCTTTATTACAAATTTAGTCAGCTTAGCTCTCAGCCTGTTTAAACCACCGCTTTGTTTCCTTTGGGGATTTCATTACAAGCTCCTTTATGTTCTTAACCTGTTGTAACTTAAGAATTTTGAAATGCTACTCTTTTATTTTTATCCTTATTCTGATGATTATAATACTGGGCCTCCGCTTCTCTTTGCCTGCATTCCTCCTCCCGCATCCATTCCTCCCTCTTTCTTCTCCTCATCCCTGTCAATCCTCCCCTCACTTTCTCATCCCCCTCAGGTGACATCCAGTCGTGCAGCCCAGCAGCAGCAGCAATCGCACACTGGCGCAGGGTCAGGTAAGAATGTCTGTGTCCACCTCTTCTGATCTCTTCTCTTCCTTCACAAAGACCCATTTTCTGTTTAATGAATTCGGCTGGTATCGCAACGAAGCACCATGTGGGTGCACAGGGATGGCATTTGGAGACTCTGAATGACAAGCATAATCATAGAAATAAAAACTAAGGTGCTAGCAGAATATTTTCAAAGCCATCGGCATGTATAATCTGTCTTTTTCTTGGATTCTGGCTTTGGGGAGTTTACAGATTTACCCCAGGGTTTCCTGGACTTGACTATTCCATATAGCAGCCTTCCATGGTTCCATTAACAGAATAAGTCTTGTACTTTGACATTAGGCAGTGTACATGCCAATCATGCTCAGTCTAGCTTGCAGAAATCCCTTTTTTTTTCTAAAGCAAAACAACCGATCAGTGTGCTGTCTCTTGCAAATATGCACCAAAGCCAACAGGGAGATAAGAAATATCTCACTCTGACTCACGCCTCACCAATAATATGAGACAAACCAATTTGACTTGGCTGGCTGATTGTCGGGTTGTTGTGCACCCACCCTTACACCCCTATTCCAAGTGGAGGTTTTAAACCAACTGAATCTTTTGGCATAAAATAGAAGTGATTCTCCTGCCTCCTCTTGTTCTCCAGGTATCTATTACTCCAGCTCCACATTACCCTCCCAGCGTGTCAGTTCTCCTCTGACGGGAGGCTCCAGTTCCCCGAGTAAACTACAACGCCTAGGATCAGCCTCTGATACACCAGGGTATTCAACCACTCAGCGCCTGCCTTCGTCCTCTTCTCCTAGCAAACAGGCTTCGAACCGACTGGCCAAGTCGTACAGGTAGAGGGCCACAGTAACTCTGGCAATGTTATGGTATTTAATGTGCTTTTAATAGAAAATGGATCTTGAATGTGTTTCAAAACATGCAATCAATTTCTAGTGAAGAGAGTAGAAGCTTGCCTTTGAGCCTCTGTTAAAGATCCAGTGCCCACACACACGGATATGAATATGGACATGAACGCACGGTTCCAATTTTAGAGGGAATGTGATATGATTATATCTGTCACATCACATACTATGAATATAATATTTAATTTGAAACCATTTGCAAAAGTTCTCATTTGTCTTACAGCACCACAGCTCCCGTTACAACCACAGGAGGGGGCGGGTCTCCCTTAAGGATCACATCCCCACCCAATTCGACGGCTGGAGGGGGAGGTGCCAGCTCATCATCGTCCCCCCTCCATCAGGTAAAGTTATTTTAAACTTCACTGCCCCGAATTTGAACCAACTCAATATAGAAGCTCTTTCACAGTTAAAATGTGATTAGATTAACATTTGAATTAGGAGCATATTCTTCCTCCTTACTTTTACATCACTTATCATTACCCAGGGAATACTTTAAAAGTCCCGTAGGGGGAATCATATCATTCCTTGCAAATGTTTTCTATAAAATGTTGATTAAAATGTCAAATTTTGCAAAATGTTATTATATGTTGATGTTGTGCCAATTAAACGAGAAAAGGGAAAAGTGTTTTTTTCCACTTTGTAAATCATTTAATAAAAAGCAACAACAGAGCACACACAGCAATTAGAGTTTGACATTGTAATTAAACTGATGATGTCAGTAGAAAATGTAAAAATTGGTGGTTAAATTCAAAATCTCAGCATGGACCAACAGGATCAGAAGTTCTACTGTCAAGATTTCACCCTGCTTAGGTCCCGCTGTTTATGTGTGTTTCCAGATGAGTTCAGGCATAGGGAGCTATGCCACATTGTCTCCCAAACGGCTGGCTGCCCACCACACATCTGACCAGTACAAGATCTCCCACCAGCTCTACGCTACCGCTACGCTACAGAGGCCTGGAAGTCTAGCTGGTGGGTGTTCACACACGCGCGCTTTCTTCTGGGTATATCCAGTTTGCAGAGGTGTGCCCTGGGAATTGAATAGCTCTTTTGTATTTCTGCTGTTGTTCGGAAACCACCTGTAGCTTGAGCATTAAGGTGTAAAAGAAAAACCCTCTATATTGTTTGAATATGTTCTGTTCATATAATTTCTGCTTTCTGTGGAGGGCGTGTGCCCTGTGCTGGCTTGTTTGCAATGTGGTGCTGTTGAGTTGAGGTTACACAACTGCTGTAAATGTTAACAGGCTCATTAAATAAAGACTTACTGCATGTAGTCAATTAGTTAGATTAATTCTAGCCAGATTTATATTTGCCTCTTGTTAAAGTCATCCCTAGTTGTGGAAAATGGGAACTCTCTGTAAACTTGACCTCTTATAAGAGCATTGGTGGCCAAAGATTGATTTGAGATTTGACATAAATTACACATTTGAAACAGGGCTACATCTAATGTAATAGATTATCCTTTTAAACTTGGAGCTGTATAGATAGAAAACCTGGCCTTCTTGCTTTACCCTGAAGGCAGCACTGTGATTTTGCAGTGCCTGGCGGGAGCTTCATCTCACAGCAAGTCCCAGCGTGAATGTGGCAAAATGGAAAAAAGGTTATAATTTCCATCTCAGTCATAATTATCAATTTTTTTTAGGAGGTTCAACTAACACAAGGGAGGCCTTTAGTCCTGACATAATTTCATGGCAACTTATCAGTGAAGGTATTTATAATTTGTTGCGCACACTTTCCCAAAAATCCATCCCTCACAGGTTTACCGATCCTCAATGGGTAATATTTCCGTGTAATAAACACAGTAGTGTTATAGCTGTGAGAATAGCCCATTTGAAGGGCCACTCAGGAGGTAGAGCTCACACTCTCGACTGTTTCCCCATGAAATAACCCAGATGATACAACCCACTGAGTAAAAACATGTACAAAAAGCATAATTTTACAACTATTTAGATTTTATTTTCATAGCAAATAGAGATAGATCCTCAAATGTAATGGACCCTTTATTTTATTTGCATTGTGTTGCTGTTGCATTGAGGGTTTTATGTAAGATTTATCATTGTGGGACTGCTCTACTCTGCTTAACTACTGCAAAGTTGTCCGTTTGACCATGATACTCTTGAACAGTAGATCAGAGTTTGTTTTTTTTAACGAGGCGCTGCATTGCGACAATTCTTCATTTTTCATCTCACCTCATCTGACTTAGAGCCCCTGTGGAGGCAAAACTAAATAAGTCGGTGTGATTTCCCATTTCTCCAACAGAAAGGACTGTAGAGTCGAACCAGAGAAAAATAAATAAATACTGGGACATGAACAGATTTCTATTTTGGATAAATGCTCCTGAATTTGTCTTGTTTTGTGGGGTAGTAAAGTGACATGATCCTCAGCTATAGCAGAGGAAAGACTGGGAAAGCCGCCTGTTGCTCTGTTCACTTAATCCTTCTTAGATGGGTGAGCTCACATGCATTGATCGTTGATATGATCTGAAAAGTCCTTTTTCCGAGCGCGCTAAGTTGATGGTGGATGCACACAGAGGTTTGATTTCGCGTCTTGAAGCACTTCACTCATCCCCCTGCATCCACTGGAAAATCTTTAGCTCGAGACTTACTGTTGACTGAGCTAATGCGATATGATGGACCATTAGCTCCACTAGAAGATCTCTATTTCCCAGTCTTACAGTGGTACTCATCACTTTTTAACTTTATTCTCTCTCATGTCACCTGAGCCCATCTGACTTATCTCTTAACTGCACTGGACTCTTTCCTTTTTTTCCCTCTTTTTTTTTTATCTCTTTCCTGTATGAATTTTAGCCAACTGTGGTCCCAGCAGGGGGTCTCATGTGAGTCCTGTGGTGTAGTGAACAAATGCCTGCTGTCCCTGACACAAAGAATGAGGGGATGCTGCGGCAATCAGTTAATGGAAAAAAAAAATAATACCACTTTAATTTTTTACCCTTTTCTTATATCATCCCATTTCTTCTGATTTGATGGTTTTGTAACTCATCCCTTTTTTGATACTCATTCGTACAAATATAAACACTCACTCTATCAGCATTGTCTTGTCCACTTATAAATAATGTGCTGCCTGTCACTTTGTGCCTTACCATAAAATGGGTTGAGAGTTAAAAAAAGAAAGGATAGAGCTAAAACAAGGGAGTCATACAGCCTACTTTTCTGTGGAGTGAGTGCTCCTTTTTCCTTTTTTTCCCTCTCCTATCTGTCAGCTTTAATCCATCATTTCCTTTTTTGCTCCTCTTGGGTGCTCATTCTTCTTCTGCCACATTCATTTGTTCCTATTTTTTTTTTACCCTCGCTTACATCCTCTGCATCTCTTCTTTTTCCCATCCCCATTCGATCCTCTTATGGTTCACAAAGGTCCCATACTTTCTTCTTTAGACTTCAAATTGTGATCCATCTGTCTTCACTTCGATGTGTCACGTCTTTTTATTTCTCATTCCCTCTCTTTTATCCCGGGCCCCTCATTTACGTTACTTATCTGCTGTTTGCAGGCTCCCGCAGTTCTTACAGCAGTCAGCACAGTCAGGAACCTCTTCGTCCCTTAGGGTCCCCAGAACACCACATAGATCCCATCTATGAAGAACGTGTCTACCACAATAAGGGCCCCATGAGGAGCCTAAGTCAGAGCCAGGGGCCGGACACAGGCCCCTACCGCAACAATACAGGTAAGCTCCTGCTCGTATTTGTGTAGTTTTGGCTCTTTATTTCATTTTGTACAGTGTTTTTCATACACACACGCACGTAATTTTAAAAAAGTATCCACATTTAAAATAAACATGAAAGGTTTATATTAAAAAGTTGATTGACAGTTGATAATTGTTGATGTTAAAGTGTCAGACATTAGATATTCTTCTAATGTTGATATTCTTAATTTGCTTATCTGGGGTTGGGTCACAGGGACTGTGATCTAAGCAGACTTGGAGAATCCCAGGGTGTTCTCAGACCAGCCAGTATTGATTTTTTTGGCCAGTATATCATCTTAACTATCAAAAATACAGTTCATTCAAAATATGTATTTATATTTATCATATACTGTGCAGCTATGGTGCATTTACTTATAGGCTGTATATTGTACAGTGCTTATTACCTTATCTACTGATCAACATGAATATTCAGCCAAAGGCTTAGTCCTCCTGGGTGTCATTGTGACGTGGTGGTTAGCGGGGAATTTATCTAGGCCACTCAGCTTCTAAAGTCCAAAGACGTGCATTTTCAGTTTAGGTGAATTAGCCCCGCATTGAGCTGGCAACCTGCGACCTGCTTTGCGCCCGAAGGCAGCTGGTATCGACTCCAGACCCCCACCAGCAATAGAAAATGTGATTTTTTTTTTGTTTAAATATATCATCTTAATGTGCTGTATGTAGTGGCACTATGAAAAGGGCTGAATATTTAATTGTGTACATTGCAAATTAAAATGATTGTTACCACTATCACTAGTACTATACTAGTACTTTCACTGCTAATGGTTCTCTCTAAAAGCAACCATGTATACTCTGATGCCCACAGAGCTGATTATTGACTGTAAATTGGTTTTTGGCCTCTCTAGTGCCACATATTTGGAATGTGTTGACACATACAGAAAACACACCCAACACAGCAATAAGAACAGCCATTCCAAACTGAACTTACAG
Source organism: Lagocephalus sceleratus (assembly GCA_911728415.1). Taxonomy (NCBI): domain Eukaryota; kingdom Metazoa; phylum Chordata; class Actinopteri; order Tetraodontiformes; family Tetraodontidae; genus Lagocephalus; species Lagocephalus sceleratus. Next base: position 776,006 of record CAJVRN010000046.1, read on the forward strand.
CGTCAAAAGCCCATGCCTGATTCTTAATATTACCATATTTGTAATTTTTTTCCACACTGCTGCGTTCTGTGTTTAAATGCGTAATGTACCCTGAAACTTCTGATGAGATCTATGAAAATCTTGAATATGTGCTTTAGCAAGTTCTGATTTAACACACTAATAGACATTTAGGCACATCTGTGTCCGTTAGAATCACTTGCCCCCCCCCTCCCTCGATGACTCCATTGTCGTCTGCAGTGTATTTTTAATAGGGCCTTGTTGAGCTTATCTCAGTGTGGGTTTAGGTACGCTGTGCTAATCCAATTACCGTATCACACCCACATAAAAACACCCTGGTCGGTCACGCCATGCTCACGGCTCCCTCAACGTCATTAACCAGCCCAGCCTTAATGGCTATCATTAGCATTTGGGTCAGAATCATAGCAATAAATATGCCACTCCAGACTAGCTTTTGAGCGGATCAGTTTGACTCACTTTAAAGCAGTAAGAGTTGCCTTAGAGCGCAGAGAGCAGCTTTTGAAGCAAATTTCAAAGGTCATTTGGTTTTCTCTAATTCGTGAGGGGTTTCACTTTGCTGTCCGTGAAATTCCAAACAATGCAGCCGTTGATGGAATTGTCTGTGGTTGCAGGAGTTTAATAAATATTCTTTAGAAGTGTACATAGTGGATCTGCTGTTATCTATGATTCACAGAGCTTTGTATTTGTAATTTCAATAGAACGGTATAAGAAAACCTTACAAAGGAAATTTCCACCCCAGCTGAAAAAAATCAATAGACTGTGGTTTATCCATGTACATTTAATTGCAACGCTTGAGGTTTACAATATTCTTCTTCTATGATGCAACGTTAATAGATTTGCTCACATGCTCTGAATCAGAGAATAACCATTTCCTCTTGATACTCGATTTCACCGCTGCACTACCAGACCCGGACAGCGCCAGTGGTAAATCAACATGTAGAAGATGAAGAACACCTTGAAAAGACCCGTCCGTTAAATGACGGCATGGCCTCAGCCTTGCCCGTTTTAAAAGTCACATTCTCACCGTGCGTGGCGACGATCAGCCTGTCCAAAAAGGATTCACAAACTGCACAGTGATGGCACACTGGACTGATAAGGGCCGTGCTGACACGGCGAGCAGTAAGTCATTAATTATGTCTTTGTGGCTTCTCTTGGCACTGGCAGCCTCATATTATTGGTTCATTAAGTTGGCATGGATCAATGTAATTAATGCTATAACTCATTCCTTCAATGGAAAGAAAAGCGAGACATTTGTAATGAGTATTTCAGCCCCCCCCCACCCAAAAAAAAAAAAAAAAAAACAATCCAAAGCTGTAGCCAGTGGGTCTGTGGCACACAGTGTCAGGCTAATTTAAGGACAATTTAAACAAAGCACTTGCAGTTTAATGAAGCTCAGAGTATTCATTGAAAGCGTGTGACACTATATCACTTAAATGGACACTTAGCAATGAATAAGGGAAATAGCGGTGAAAAGGACTGTAATTATGCATGTACTATTGTTTTAGTGTCTGTTTCCTGATCTCGTTTAGGACAAGAGTGAGAAATGCTTCCAAGAGGGAAGGGGAGAAATGAACTAACACAGAGGGGAAGCTCTCTAGGTCTAACAGTTTAGCAGAGGGGGTAGTCATCTGTCATCGTGTTGCAACAGCGTTACATACTGACGCTCCAGCATGCTGCTTCCTCTAGGATCTGGACCTGATGTCGGATGACATTTTGTTGTTGCACCGGTGACAAAAGCGTGACAACATATTTGACAATTCACTCAGGTCTTTATGTCAGAGCTCATTTCAACTGAGCGTCACTGCAGATTAATATCACTGTCGGGACCTGTAAACAGTGAAGAAAATCTAAAAACGGCTGGGCAACTGTATAAATAAACACTTTTGATACCCAAGTCGCTTGTTTGCACTCCCCAGTTCAATTATTCTGACAGAAATTCTTTGTTTTAATCGGCACAGCACACGCTCCAAACTATTACCCCACACACTGGAGTGTGTTTCTGTGTATTTGTGCCGTGCATGTGTGTAAGCAGTGGTATACAGTGTTTCATTCTTGGATTAATCCAGGCCAGTGCCTCAGAGGACCGCAGGTTAATGTGGCCTATTTCAAGCGATTATTCCTGCACGGTCACAGTGTCTCTGAAGCACACTTGCATACAGATGCATTCTGGGACAAAGAAGAATCACAGCAAAGGGGAAAAAAAGCCTCTGGATGTGGTTTATGCATTGTTTTTTTGGCATTTTGTTCAATCAGCATGCATTTTGTCAGTGTGTTTCTTTTTTTTTTTGCTCGTTTAATTGAATTAGAATTAGAATTTTCGTTTGAGAGTGTCTCTTCTTCCTCTCATCTAATCTCACCAGATATCATGGACGCTACCTTGAGCCATTTTAATGCTTGTGACCACTGTAAATAGCAGTGAATGGATGTGACACTTGTTCTCTTTAATGGCCCGTCACCAGACCCGCACATAACTCAACAAGAGTTATAGATTCACATGTTCCGCCATTTGTCAGACATTTCTGGCTGCTACTGAATAACGGTATCGCTCTTTAAATTACGGGAAATTACGTTATTCTCTAATAATTACAGCACTATTAAGATCAGTGTCTCACCTATTGGAGGAACCCTAAAACTTTGGTAAAATGTAATACATTTTCCAACAAAGAGAAATGCTGGTTCAATTCTGCCACTTAATGGTCAACTGTCATCCAACAATTTCTAAAGAAATAACTTGAAGAAACACTTTCTGTTCTGAGCAATATGCATTTTGCCTTCTTGTGTATGGCTGGGAATGAATATGAATGAATGAATGAATGAATGAATGAATGAATGAATGAATGAATGAAATTCACAACACTTGATGAAATGAATAAATATAGCAGCAAGGACAAGGTATCAGCTCTGTTTATAAAAAAGTATCTGTAGATGCGTGTGTGTGTGTTTGTGTGTGTGTGTGTGTGTGTGTGCCTTGGTAGAATTCCAAGACGGATTATTTTTGCTTGAAATTGCAGCTCTATACCCTTGGCTTCCACCAGCATGAATATGCCCGCGCAGTAAAAGGAGAGTGAGAAATATGACGAGGGCTTTGCATCCAACCATTAAAGGGATCTGCTTTTCCCTTTAAATCTATTGCGTTGCTTCTGTAATGAGATCTGACACCCTAATCAGAGGGAGAGAACAGAGGCAGTGATGGAGGAGAGAGATGAAAGCAAAAGAAGACCGGGAGAGTGGAAGGAGGGATGGATGCAGAGGGATGGAGAAACAGACCAGTTACAGCTACATATCTTGTGACCAAGAGGCAAGGAAAGTTCACGCCATTATGGAATGGGGAAAAATAGAAATAGGCAAAACAGAAAACACTCACTTTCATCTGGAAAAAGTGGCTTCCAATGTCCACATGTGGTTTATAATGCTAATATTAGTTACACTGGCAGTGACTCCTTTGAGGGTCTGCAGTTAAATTACGTATTTTACATTATGAATGAGTTCTTATTTATTATTTATTCGTATATTTTACCAGATTCAGTATTTCAGTACTACAGGAAGTTCCTGCTAGGTGTGATGTATGCAGCAAACTTCACGCAGATTTTTGCCAAAAGCTGAATTGACACAGATTCTCCATGGACAGAAGCCTTGAGCTGCTTCTGGGATAGACTCGCAATACTCAGCTAGTGTGCGATGATGGGACACATCTGTGCCCACCGCCAAAACAACAAAAAAAAGTAATGATAAAGCAACAGAAAATCTGCTCATGACAAATGCAGCATCAGTTTACTTAATACCAAGTTTAATCAAAGCAGAGACTTCAAGTAAAGAGATTCATTTGTTCTTTAAGATCACAGATATAAACTTGGAACCAATACAAAGGAAGCGGGTTTCATCTCATCAAAAGACGGCCTTGTGTCTTTTGTTTAACGTATGTTTTATTCATCAATGCAGTGTTGTTTCATCCATCAGTGAACATTACGCCTGCTTGCTCTTTGTCCCCCTCTTGTTCAGTGACCATTAGCGGATATAAATGGCCCGCTATCCATAACATCAGCAATCATGGCAGGAGAGGACAGATGAACACCTTTTACCCCCTGTCATCAATGTGTGTGACCGTCGCCACGTTTCATTTGCCCCATCAGAGTCAAATGCGCTAATAAGATGTGTTCAAGTAAAGCCAGATAACCATCCATTGGCTGACCCACTTATCCCATCATGGTTCTCTGGGGGGCCACAACTTATTTCAGCGCGCAGTGGGCGAGATGCAACTGACACACAGCTGAGCTAAAGCAGAAACTCATAGTGCAGCTTGGGAATAAAGAGTAGCCAGTCCACCTAACCTTTTGGATCTTCCAATAAAAAAGGAAAATCTACGGAAAATCAATATAAACTGTGAAATCAAACTCCAAATAGAAAGGCCACAGCTGTCCAATTTGGATCTCTCCGATTTGGATCCGTGGTGAACTGAGTCAGTGTGTCTCACTTTTGTATAGTTATAATGAACCACATCCACTCACAACTATAGATTTTGTTTCAGAAATGATGACATATAACAGTAAATTATATACCGTGTCTGTGAGATCAAAAAAAATGGACAGTAAACTATTGTATAAGTGATTTTTTTTTTTCCCTCCTCACAAACTGTTTAGCATCTTGTCTCACGAGAGGGCAATGGAAAACTGTTCCATCCAATAACAGGTCAGGAGTTTAGTTCTGCATCAGTTACGTTTCAAGGTGGTGAAGGAGAGTGGTGAGATGGCTGTGTTTTGGTTGCTTACAATCTCCAGCTAAATTCTGCAAATTATTATTATTATTATTACTATTATTATTATTGTTGTTGTTGTTGTTATTGTTATGATTATAATCCACATAGCAACTCAACCCAAATTACAAAACACAATGCTATCACAATTACAGAGACTGATTAGAAATTAAGGAAATCTGTCTTATATTTCTCCATTTTTGTATCACAACACTGTCAGATGGTGTAGATTTGGAGTAGGGTATTTATGTGCATCCAGAGCTTCCAGCTCCGGAACATTAAGAACTCTGCATTGGCCAGGAGGGTTCTCCCAGGGAGGAACCTTCCCCCACTTTCTAAACATGACAGTTCAAGCGTTCGTTTGCATGCTCCACTCATGTTGTTATATATGCTTACTGTTGCATGTCTGCAAAGAATTAGACAAGAAAACAGTGTTCAACACACCTATTTAGTTCGCTTGCATGTTCAAGAGACCATGGTCATGGGGTTGTGTGTGTGTGTGCGCTTCCATGAGTCTGTGTTAGAGCGAAAAAAGAAAGTAGACTGAAGGGTTTTGTGTAATCGCACTGAGCACTGAAGCGTGTCGGAAGAAAGGACATGTCCTCAGCTCTGATCACATAGTCTACTACAAGCACAATAGAGAGAGAGAGAGAGAGAGAGAGAGCGTGAGACTGAAGGGTGTTTGCAAAGAAAGGAGAAAACTTAAAATGAATGGACGATGGAGAGAAGGTGAGACATAAAACAAAGCAAGTGGGGGGTGAAAAGCAGGACACGTTGGGGGGCCAAGGATTTAAAAATTGAAGGTTTTGGGAGAGATGAGTGAGAGTAATGATGATGGAAATATGGGAAAGGTGGGGCTGATGGCGGGGTTTAGGCATGGCTAAGGAGGGAAATAAGGGGAATAATGGAGGACAAACAGATTGACAGAGACAGAGTAGGATTGAAAGGAGTGGAGGCAGAGATAAAAGAATGAGGAGGCAGGATGAATAGGGAAAGCTCAGAGGATTGGTTTGATCCCCCCCGCCCCTCCCTCCAGTGTATATCCTGTACAGCGAGCACTCCCGTGGCCAGAGAAAAAGTCAGCTCACTCCGAGTTAGCCAGCCCTGCGACTGCCTGGCTAATTGCAGCGGTATCGCTGTGTCAAATGACTAATAGAGTTTCACATCCCATCACTAATCTGCCAGGAGGAGACTCGGTGCGATTTGTTTACTCTGCGCTGGAGCGGGGAATTTAAAGCCCCACCCATCCTTTTATCCCCTCCCAAATGCAATTTCATGCACACTCGTCGTTAGTGGAGAGGTATCGGTACATGTGCTAACAAGGACCATCACTCTAATGGTTTTAATATGTCATAGAGCTGCACGCAACACATATCAAATGCAGCAGTCTGCTCACTGACAGTTTACTGTGACCACTTCTCTGATATAACTCGACTCGGTTATTGCACCTTTGTTTGCTTCTTATCAGCATTGCAGTGCAGTAGCATGAATTAATCTGTCTCTGCTTTACAATGTGAGTATAACAGGACATTTGCATGGATTAATTCAAACCCAATTTGATTTATTGACAAGTATGTCCGAGATAAGCCTCCATTTATATGCGTGGTCTGTGTGTGTTAGTACAACTGTTAAAAAATTCAGCCGAGTTTAATTAGTCCAACAATTCCAAAATGATTGTGCTAACTTTTGGGCATTGACTGGTCAAAGTAGTGCACAATACATTTATATTGGGGGTTCATGTAATCAATTATGTTTTGTCTGATAACAAGTAAATACTTTCATTGATGAATGAAAACATTGGTGCCATTCTGACCTGCTTACCTAGTCTGGAAATTTGGAACCGATTTACTCATAAATCAATACCCAATAAACACTGAAGGAGTTTCTCGATTCTGTTATTGTCCTTTGAGTTATTTTAGACCCCACATTTTGATGCCAATATCCATGTTTGTCCAACAAATCAAGGTCCGGTAGTTCAGATTATATCAAGGTTTTGCATTACTCACCATGCAGTGGTCTCATTTTAAACAGCGTTCTCTCCTTAGCTAAGAGTAATATTTACCGGGTACACACATTTGCTTTCAGGCATGCATAACGCAGTTGAATCTACATGATAAAATAATCAAGTGCTTACTGACAATGCCCATTCTTCCAAAAGGCTGGAACAAAACACCACTCATGAGAAATATGCCGACACGGGCACGACATGCTGATATTTGCCCAGCAGCACTGGCCCCTTAAAGGTCAAGTTATCAGTCACAGCACATCATTACCCAAGCAAGTGATAAATTGTGCAGCTCTTTATTTAAGATTGGAGATGAAGGGAAAGACTGAGAGCAGGGACAAAAAGACGGAACGCATAAAGAGGCAATGGGAAAAAAATGCACAAGAATGTGAAAACAATGGACGAGCGCAGTCATTTGTCAGGATATTGTTTACCTAGATTTCTTTGTCTTGACTGACCCTACCGCCTCCCCTCATTTGCATATTTTTCAACATGTACTCAACGTCCCTATTGAGCTTAAAATGACAGGACAATTTTGTAGGTTTAATTTGCCTTAATTTTTTCCACCGGGGTCTTGCTCCTTATTTGGCTCATGGGATTATTCAGATTTTGATGTGAAGTCTCCCAGTGGCTGCACATGGACACTTTAGGTGTTAGCCTAGAGCCCCGGCTACTAATGAGACATTTAGGAAGATATGCCACGAACAAAAAGGTGGGGAAAACATGGGGATTCACTTCTGATGGCAGGAACTCTGCCTCATTACCTTCTTTTACTCTCTATGCCTGTTCTATTTCTAACTTCATCCTGTCATTATTCCTTCCTCCCTTTCCATCCTTATCAATTCCAGGGCATCTGTACATAAGCATGCATGATCTAGGAGAGTTGGAATATTATAGATTTCAATGTCTGGCTCACAAAAGATGTGTGTTTACTTCATTTTAGCATTAGGAATAATATGCTGGTGCAGTGTCATAAGCTGTAAGGGGTTCTTTAAAGTATATCTGAGATTTTCTTTAAATCGTTCCATGTGCCAAAAATGTGCCACAGGTCATATGTTTGTGTTTGTGAGACTGTGAGTGGATAAAAGACGAGTGGGAGGTGCAGAGATAAAAGGGTTGTGAAGGTCAAGTAAATGCCACGATTCAAGATTGTGCTAAAGAGCAAGTTTGCTGGTCACATAACAATGAGACGCTTGCCACAAAAAAAAAAACAAAAAAATCATATTACGCACTCGGCTGCGTTTGTGCAGGACCCCTTGATGCGAATTTCCACATCCTCACACTTACACAGTTTTTTATGAGATGCGTGGCAATGGCTGTGTTCAGGCCTTTTTGTATGAGTGTGTGCGCCTTCCGCTTTGTGGGAACTTTCTTATCCAGACACATTTTAATGGCTAATGGTCTCTGAAAGAGGGGGCGCTCAGGCCTCTCTTAAAGCTCCAACAGTCAATCACCCAGTCATATATTGATTTCAGGACTGTGAGATTTATCGTAGGTTCCCTAAAGAACGCACTTGTAGTGTTTTGCATTTGGGCATGTGTTTGATTTTATGCACATCTCCCTTCACCCCATCACGTCTGTCTGTTTTTACAGCCAGTAAAACAAGCACCTCCATCACTGACCTACAGCCTCCAGCCCAACAGGGCGGAGAGGTGACGGCCACTCCCCCCCTGCAGGCTGCTCGGGCTGCAGAGCAAATCCCTTGTCAATTTCCATGCCTTTCCGTGGCGAGATCGCTCAATTTGCTTGTTCATTTTTCTTATTTTATGGATTTTTGCTGTCCTTATTTCCTATCGACAGATGTTTCATTGTGCAGAAACATTTTCCGCAATTGCCCTAGAATTAACGTAAATAGACATTGAAGCAGAGTTTGCATTTTTATTGTGGTGGGCTGATGAGGTGTTTTGGTGGGAAATTTCAATGTTTTCGAAATAGTTGCAGAAGGGAATTTTTAATGTTTATATGATGTGCTTCCGTTCTGTTTTAGTTATTTAAAGGGAAATGGATGTCTTTTCTTGATGGATGACAAGTTAATTCAGGCCTTCATTCAAATAATCCAATTTATACAGCATATACAATGCTTTTAGAAATTCAAATGCAGCTCAAAGTACTTTGCAAAGGAAAATGAAAGAAAAAAAAAACATCTATGAGTTAGTGAAAAACAGAAACCAATTAAATGAAAATAAGTTATTTCAAAGCCAATGCACAGTCGAAGTAAATGTATGATTCTTTTTAATCTTGGGAAATGTGTATATATTTTAAATGGTACAGAAATTCACTAATTTGTGCTTTTGTCCTTTCCTCCTCTCCTTTGGTCCCTCTGACTTTTAGACCTAACCCAGCGTGTTTATGACCATGTCCTAAGTTATGTCCTCTGTCCCTACTTTCCCACCATAGCTCCCTCCTCCCCCGGTGTCGACTCCGCCCCTTTGCAGCGCACAGGAAGCCACGGCACGGGAAACTACAGCCGCGGCGGGACAAACAATTATGCCACAGTGGGACCGGGTTACACCTCAAGCGGAGGCGTCGGAGGTGGAGACCTGTATGGGTCAGACCCCTATGTGGCAGACCCCTACCGCACCCTGCAGTACTGCCCTTCGGTGGTGGAGTCACCCTACAGCAAGTCTGGCCCCGCCCTGCCGCCTGAAGGCAGCCTGCAACGCTCACCTTCTATCGACTCCATTCAGAAAGATCCCAGGTAGGATCAGAGGGGTGTGTGTGTGTGTGTGTGGGTTCAGTAAAAGAAGAGATGAAAAATGGGCAAGTGTAAAGGCTAATACTAGGAAATCTATGTTAAAACACTTGATATGAAACGCCCTCCACACACTCCTCATAGACACACACGCAACATTTACGGCAGGGGTGTCGGAACCCAGTTGTTGATGGACGTAATCCCAACCCAGGTTTTCAGTCCTCCCAGGCATAAAACCACTTTCACCAAGGCAACTGGGAACCCCAATGGACGGATGGTCAACCTGGTAGGTCAGAAAACCCGGTTGGATTGCGACCCTGGAGGACTGGGTTCCCACACCCCCAATCAACAGTATGAAATGTCTCTTTTGGTTCTGCAGTTAGCCTACTTTGGAAATCAAATAGATCCTTTCCAACTCCAGTTGTAATCTCGTCCAACCTCTTGCGTCCACAATTAAGCAAAGCTAAGTCTCCCTCCCCTCGTCATTTATAGATATATATTTCACATCCCTCTTGATGTATAATTTCTTTTCATTAGAGGCCTAAAGAGACAGAGTCGTGCATGGATCAGGTCTCACAAGCAGCTGTCAATCGCGCGACAGGCAGACACGGGAGTCAGCGAGAGTGGAAAAAAGACACTCTAGTGAGGCCTTGATTTCTCATTCTTTATGTAATAGTGTCTCTGATTACATGTCCAGTGTGAATAAATAGATGGTATTCACATCACATTTGTGATTCCTTTTGGTTTTTGCATCCTGGCCCCCCCGACAAAAAAATCCCAGAATAGCACAATAACGAAGCTGTCAGGATGATGTATGTTCTCTTTTCTGTGAAGTGCATCTACAGTGCACCGTGTTTTGGCATTAGCACGTTATTCACCATGTGAACATAAACAGAAGGGGGGGGGGGTGGATTACACACACCAGAGAGCCTAAAATTTTAATGGGATTCTCCTACAAATACTGTTTTTATGAATGTTTTGTGTTTATACTGTTTTATACACTAGTCTGTGATGAATTACTCAGAAATACGGAAGACATGTTTTGTTTTTAGTACCTGCCCGAACAAGAAGGACCTGCTTTATCAAGTTGGGTATTGTTATCCTCAACGCAATGTTCTCTAAGTATTATTTGTCTGAAAGACACAAAAATCATTGACAAGTAGAAACAAGGTGTAGCTGAGCAATATTTAAAGTGTCTTTGTCATGAGATTTAAAAACAGAAATGGAATTTGCCTTGAAAGCTTGCAATAAAGGGCATTATTTGCCCTGTGGGATAATTACAGCATGCACATTACTGCTTCAAGATCCATGCACTGCATGTTGGGTGTCCTCTTGTTGCACTTTTTAAATTAATAAATAATTTGCGGGTAAGTGCTATTAAAGATAATTACTTTGAATTAAAATCCCCCCCCGCACATCTAAAATGCAATTCTGAATTTAGAAGCTGGATTGGTCTGACGGTGGAACGAAAACTCTTCCCAGTCATCCTATTGTTTAGGTCATAGATTAGGTAAACTGGCGGTGATTAAAGCTGAACTGAACTTTCAGGCCTAATCAGGAACTCTACGATTATAACATTCTTCAAATCACTACTTAAAGTATCCCGTATTCATTTCTATGTGTTATTATCCAACAGTTATTATCTGATATCAGATTAGATGCTTAAACTTTGCTCTGCTGTAATTGGATAAACTGATCTTACTTGGCCTATGCACTAATGAAGCTGTAGCAACAATTGTAGACACGGAAGTGGGGGAAACACTGACAGCAGTTGTGTTGGGGTGTTGGTGTTGTGTTGGCAACACAGTTACAGGGACGTTTTTGCAAGTGAGTTCCACAGGGCAGAGGTGAGGACAGCTACTGGGAATCAAACTTAATAACACATTATGGATGGGAGTGAAGTGAGAGGAGGAGATAAGAGAGGGGAGATGAGAAGAAGAGGGTGCTGAATTGAAGGGGGGGAGGGTAGAGGATGGGTTGCGAACAGAAGGTAGCGAAGTGTGAGGAACGTATGGGAAACTGGGAAAATGCAGGGTGGTAAATTGATAATTATCGGGGGGGTGAATGAATTAAACAGTTTACATCCTTCGTTTTGCCTGTGGTTCGCAGGGAGTGTTTCTACAGACTGATGCTTAAATAAAACAGATGAGAATCCGAAATGAAAGAAAACAGCCAAAAGCCATTCCAGCATGAAGCACATGCAAATTAATTAATTATAAGCTGGAAGCTAAGCTAAGCTAAAACGGGTCAGTGCAGCCAGGCAGGAGGGTCAACGCTCGACTATGGGGTCAGCATGATCCGGAAAAGATTTTCTTCCCAGGAATTAATGACAGCTTCTCTCTCTCTTAATATAAGTAGCCTAGACAGGAAACAAGCTGTTTCAACACAGTTGCCCACGTGAAAATGCTCTTTACAGCCGTTTCAGGTGACCTGATGTGGCGTGACACTGAAAGTCGCGGTCCCCACAACATGTTTGGTCGGAAAACAGCCTGTGTTTAATGTGCAGCGGTCATCCACGACCCTGTTCACATAGGAGGGCGGGTGTCAGCGATACGTTACTCCTAACAAGGTCGTGGAGACGGAGAGATACTTTAAGCACTTTGTCTTGTGTCACAGATATGTGTTGTTTACTCAAAGGATCCCTGCTGTTGATGGAAATTGAAGCATTTATAGCCTCAAAGAGTGCACTGACGGTAGCTTGACCACAGGATCACACAGTTTTATGGAGATTTAATTTAGACTCGCTTATATCATTATTGCTTTGTCGCACCTGGGAGTCCTCTTTTATGCAAACACTCACTATTCTCTTCTTACTTCAAGTAGTCCTCTGCTTTGATATGAACACTGCTGTGGCAACCACACGGAATATGAATTTAATTCACTAAACACAGTTTCAGTTGTCTGTTATTACCATTTTAGCCTTTTGCTTTCTTCAACAGCCTGCATTACTTTTCAGTTAATGAAAAAAGGGATTATACAAAGACAGTAATAGATCAATTTACAGTTTTACACATTTCAGCACCATGGAGAGAGACACAGAACTCTCTTCATACCACCCATCCATTCATCCATCCACTCACCCACCATCCATCCAACCACCCACCCATCCATCCCACATCCATCCACCCACTGATCCATCCATCCATCTATCCATCCATTAATTTTCATTTAGCAAAACTCAAAGAAGGTTCTTTACTCAGAAGTCCTAAAGTTAAGAGACAGAGAAAAATATCTGGACAGGTGACCAGTCCGTCACAGAGCAGACACACCATTTACTCTCCTTCTCTCTCTTTCACACACACACACAGACACAGACACACACGGTTTCATTCATTAGTTTAATTCAAACTAATGTGCATGTTTTAAGACTGTAAGAGAACATGAAATATTTTGATATAGAATCCTTGAAGCCCAATACCATCTTCCTATGATGCACCCATTGCACCAGCGTGACAGCCAGCAAGCTCAATAAAGCAACATAATTATACTCAGACAGGTAAATATTTTCCTCCTGCTCTGTCTGCATCCCAATCTTCCATCAGGATGTGAGAAATGAGGAAATATAGAATTTCCCATCAATTTAGTCCATGTCTATTTCCAATATGTAGGCGGAAACCTATATCAAAAGATGCATGCTATTTAGAGCTGTTCTGATGTCAGTCCCTGCAACAGGTGGGTTTTGTTCACTGCACATCGATACAGAAGCGCGTATATGTGTGTTCATTTTTGTTGTTTTTTTTTTCAGTAGGATATAGTCACATCATTTCACTCCAGCTGCATGTTGAGCTTCACTGTGATCATCTGACTAAAAGACAGAGAGACAGAAAAAGACGTAAGAAAAGACGAAAGAAAAAAAAGTGGCGTGAGGGGAGCGCTTTATTGAAAAGTAAAATAATTGTTTAGTGGGTGACTGAGAAGCGGACAAGGAGAGGAGCGGCCAAGGGCATGACAAACACAGGTTGACAGAGGGATTTGAAGAAAGAGAAAAGAAAGAAGAGAAAGAGACAGATAGGAAGACACACTCTATTGGCTCTCAGCACGGCCCAGGGGTAATTTCCTCTCCGCATGAGAAATGCATGCTGGGATATGGAATTACCTCCAAGGGAGGGTAATGATGCATTGCGAGAACCTTGGCCCTGAGGCACAGCTGTGTGCGTGCGTGAGTGTGTGCGTGCGTGTGTGCCCGCGTGTGTTTGTGTTTGTGTGTGCATCTGTGGCCTGGCCATCATCCCTGCCTGTTCTGGGTAAATTGCCCATTGTAGTTATTTTCCTTTTCTGTGGTGGCCTATCTCTCTCTCTCTCTCTCTCTCTCCCCTGTGTGTGTGTGTGTGTGTGTGTGTGTGTGTGTGTGTGTGTGTGTGTGTGTGTTTGTGGGTGACCTTGAAATGATAGCAACCCTGTGTGCTCCTGCTGCTTTGCTACAGTGATCTTCACCTAAATTCAGAGGTCTGGGATGTACCATAGAAGAAGGGAAAGGATACATTTAGCACATCTTTACATATATTATGAGTGTATAGTATAGTCTTGTTACTGTATTTGTATGGAATCGATGACTGTTGTCCACTAGCATTGCTTAAAATCTTGTGCCCAGATGTGCACCCAGTTAACTGACTGTAGTCTTCACTGTAAATAAAGCACATGAGTGGGGTAATACTCTCTTTTTACTTTTTTAAATTCTACATAAAATTGGGACAGCAAATGTAAAATAGACTCTCCTTCTCCTCCTATCACCTTTCTGCTCCTCTTTCTCCTGACACCAGCAGCATTTGGGAGGGATTATGGGGAAATGTCACACCAGCAAAATGACTGTATATCTTCTCCCCACGCTTCAATTCATCTCGCCGCCTTTTCAGCTAATACTTGAGAGCAACACAGCGAAGCCACACTCTAGCTGGCAGGAGCTTTAATGGTTGGCTGGTAGAAAGTGAGCACATAAACATGAAATTTAAACTATCATTATCATTTAAATCCAACCGACTTGCACCAGTGCAGTAATATAAACATACTTTGGACTTGTTGGAGCAAGTGAAAGCCTAATTCATTTAAAATCAGGAGCTCGAGGTTGATAAAGATAAAAGCTGGAAACATGATTATATGTTTATCTTCATGTGGACACAGTGACATGAGTGAATCTCTTAGTATGGCTAAGTATGAGCATGAAAATGTAAATCCTGTCAGACCACTATCACCAGAACAGCTCTCATGAGAAAGCACAGCCACGCTTTAATTCTTCCTGGGAATAAAACAGTCTCACACGAATTCAGCGCTATTGACTTTAGACTCAAAGAAATGTATCTTCTCCCTAATTACCTCTTTTATTAACATCGGCTACCGCCATTAATGTCAAGAAGTTGTAAATCTCACATAACGCTGTCATTGATCAAAGCCAACTCCTCCGAGGAAGGTGCACATGGTAAGGTCACCGCTCTGTGCATCTGTATACGGAGCGAGTGCTCGTCCCGCGAGCTCACTTGTCTGTGGAAAGTCGAGCGCTGAGATCTTCTTACTGGCCCCATCTGGACGTAGTAAACAGCCAGACAGGCGAAATAAAGCTGAGACTGAGCGTACAGGCGTACGCAGAGCAGTGATCAGAAGGAAATCGTGTATATATATCAACATGTCGGGTAAATGCCCTCATAGCTGCCTGCAGATGTAATGGAATGAAAAAGCTCTGTCATGATCAAGCTCATTTGAAGCTGTAATTGCAGATCACTTCCTGTCACGCACGATCAGAGTGCCGTGCCAGCAGCCTCCGAGCGCAGAGGTGCAGCGTTTGTTAACAGATGCATATTGCAGCCGTCTCGCGTCCCTGGGGAGCGCATTTCCCAAAATTAAACACCTACAAGTGTTCTTACAGAAACACACGCTAATGCTGTCTTTGGCCTGAATTTCTATCTGGTTTGCCGTTTATTAGGAAACAAGTTTGTTTCCTAATATTACATCAGAAACATGCAACATAATATCACCACAAGAACATTGCGTTTTCTCTGAACGCATGCCCCGTTTCATTGAGTGTTGTGACTGGAAAGCCATTGATTTGACAGGGGGAAAACCGAATGGGGGAGGGAATGCAAATACGCATTAATCTCTGTATTTTCCTTTCTGAGCAGATCAAATTTCAATGTCCTTGTTCAAGGCCCTTCACTGTAGAGCTCTCAATTTGACTATAGATGAGAGTCGTCCTTCAACGGCATCCATCTTCTCAAAAACCACCTTTCATATGTAAAACCCAACATGTCTTTCTACTCATATTGCTTTTCCAGTACCAGCAAATACATCTTTTTTTTTTTTTTTCAACCTTCAAACTGTCGCATTCTGCTTCAGCAAACAGGTTTACAAGTACTAGATAATGCCGTGGGGGGTGTTGTAGATGACCTCATACTTCAACATGTTAATGTGTCTAAAGAATAGGCACTTTTTTCACTATTGATTTTATCATCGACAGTAAAATTCTCAGTATTCCAGTTAGAAGATGTGTGTTAACATGATAGCCAATGGTTTCCGCTGGTGTTATTTCTGTCAGTAAAAATACCTTTTTGGCCTCTCTCCATCACTTTTTCAGAATATCCTTTTACTGTGCTGTACCCTTGCAAGTCGCATGATTCTTTCTGTCGACATGACAACACAAATTTTCCCAGGAGTAGGGGATGGGGAGATGAATGATGGGTGCGGTTTCTGTGTTTTCGTCCTTGGACATGCTTGTTGGTGTCATCTCATCTCTCAGATAAAGGTTTGTGTTGAGGAACTGTGTGTTTCTGTGAGTGTTGGCACAACGCTAACAGGTGCATTCGTGCGTGATCACTTTGGCTTTTCCCTCATGTGCTTTTTGTACCTTTATTTTCCTGAATCACTGATTCCTAGTTTTGTAATGCCATTTTTAGCAACAGGGAAAATGTGAAACATGACCAGACCAAATTTGACAAAGCATGGAAACAATATTGCTTTGCATGACACTCTCAAAACTCTCAAAAATCCCAAGGTGTAACAGTCGACCGATATAAAGTATTATGCACACTCGGCAGGAAAGAAAGTACTTCCAGCTTAAAATACCCTGTACCAATACTAGGAATATTAGGTTAGTTGGGGGATTCTGCAGCTCGTGTCACACCACCCTCCCTTCTTTCCTCCTCATGCAAAATGAAACATGATTACTATTGATTAAAAAAGGAATGACATTTAATATGAATTAATTGAAATTAATCCACAGCAACCCTGTGATATATACTTGTGTGCATATACACGTGTT
The DNA here is from genome assembly GCA_911728415.1 of Lagocephalus sceleratus. Classification (NCBI taxonomy): domain Eukaryota; kingdom Metazoa; phylum Chordata; class Actinopteri; order Tetraodontiformes; family Tetraodontidae; genus Lagocephalus; species Lagocephalus sceleratus. The sequence continues at coordinate 792,717 of CAJVRN010000046.1, forward strand.
TATATATACATCACTTCTTGAGCTTAGCTCTTTTCTCACCCCTATTCTGAGATGCAGTTTTAAATTCTTGTCAGTAATCATTTTGCAAGGATGGGTAAATGTGTGGAAAATATGTTTTCTTACCAATTACACCACTGTCAAGAATGCAGTCGTCTGTGTCATTGAAAGTAGTTCAGTGAATATCAACAACAAATAATCCCAAATGGGACCACGCATGTACAAATCAAATGTGGTGAACGTGACAAACACAGAGATACAGAATCGGTTTGTTTATTGGGTCATGGTGAAATCCTGGCTCACCAGGCTCTTGTTGCACTGGTTTTGTTACATCTGATAAGCATCTGATTTTATTAAGCAAATGACCCCAAACCAAGTCATTGTGATTCAGGCTTTACAGCATATGTATGAGGACATCACTCACCCCCCCACTCTTCATCATGAAGCTTGTTCTTTAGTGTAATATAATTGTGGCCTGTTGTGATGTGTTGCTTAAAGGGGAGCCATTATGCAAAGCTCCCTCTTTCAGTGTTTTAGTCCATATCTTTGCATATATTTGAGTACCTCCCCACCCCATAAATATAAGTCAACGGAATGAATGTTAAATAAACTGCCATAGTCGTTAAATGTTTCTCAAAGTGATCTGTTTTGTTCTTCTGTCCTACTGTTACCTAACAGTGGCACGATTTATGATCTCCTCCCGTACAACCGCATTTACCTGTGCAGAGATCTGCCCACACAAAGTACTCTTTCTGTCTTCCCCCAGCAGAAGAGATGGGTGGGGCAAAGTCTGTCTGTAGCGATGCAGCAACGGCTGTCTGTGGGCGGAGCAAAGACCATCTGTGGGCAGAACTCGCAATAACCCATTTAGGATTTAGTGGGAAAGGCTGTCAAACTTGCCGTTCTGAGCAGGGTTGTGAGACTGGTGTGGTTACAGTCCAACTGTGTTTTCATTTTCTTTGGCCAAACGTTACTAACATTTCAATGGGGCATCAAAGAACCATGATAACTTGCAGAAAAGGAGCATTAATTGTGATCTGTGTTGCTATGTCAACCAAGGGCAGCCTTCCCTCAAATTCATCCATGTGGAGCTGAGCGCCACTTGCTCGGCATGTTTCAAAACTCTGCAGGTGCACGACCACGTGAAGCACGCCACTGTTGAGAGGTGTGCAACGATGTCTTCTTTCGCAAACCGGATGCACTTGCGACTGTACTGAGCATAGACGAGGCTTACTCCTGTACTCCTTTCCATATTCAAGGATATTTTCCATGCCTTCTTGTGGTCACATACCCACAACAATCAACCAAGCACCAAGAACCAATATGTTTGTCCCTTTATGTGACTACACAAATGTGCGTTGCACATTTCTGTGACTACACAAATGTACGTTGCACAATGTGCACCCCACCACAAAACCCACAATCAATCAATCAATCAATCTTTATTTATATAGCGTCTTTTACAATCAAATATTGTTTCAAGGCGCTTTACAAAATCCCAGGGCCCCTACCCCAGACAAGCAACAGTGGCAAGGACAAACTCCCCTTTAACAGGAAGAAACCTTGAGCAGGACCAGGCTCATGTAGGGGGACCCTCCTGCTGATGGACAGATGGGTAGAGAGAGAGGAGGAGAGGGAGGACAGGTAGAGGATAGAATAGGTAGGAGAGGATAGGAGAGGGTAGGAGGAGAGAGGAGCAGAGGGGCGAAGAGAGGAGAAGAGGGGAGAGGAGAGGAGAGGCACAGAGCATAGAAATACACACAGAATACATTATATTGAATAAGCAGCCGGTTGAGTGGGTTAGTGGGGTCGGAGGTCATTATGCAGCTCTGAAGGCGGCGATACCTGTAAATGAATACAGAAGGGGGGGGAGCAGAAAAACTACACAAGAAATAGCATCACTAGTCTACTGATTAAGCGGAGGAGAGGAGAGGAGAGGAAACCAAACCAAAGTGCATATACATCAAATGTGATGGTAGAGTTTTACATTTTAAATCCATAAATTGTATGAAGCCGTTGCCAACACCCGAACAAGCTGTATATTTGTCTGTCAGTCTGCCTGCAACACTTTATTTACTGCTTTCAATGTTGTTACTTTATTTTCCTTTTCATTTCATACTCATACGCATTTTTTTCCTTGTCACATTCACTCAAAGTTATTGAACTGTAATTAAACTTTAAGTAAAGAGTTGAAAGAAGAGTAAAAAAAATCCAGGCTCTATAAAAGAGGCTTTTGCTATTTTTCTTTTTGGAGGTTCTTATGAATATATTTCTCCTCAGCTCACCCAGAAAGAACTGGGTGATGGTGTAATTGAAAGTAAATTATCAATTTATTGTTTAATTTCAAAAAATAGTCGTTTTTTTCCCTTTCATTAAAGAAAGGAGGCTGCCCATTACATTTTTGTTCTAGTATTAGTACAGAGGAAATCCCTTTTCATAGAAACATAAAACTGCCAACATCTTACATATTATGTCATCATCTTCATTTCCAGCATCATTATCAGGGGGTTTGCCATCCTTTTTATGCACAGCTTTTAGTAAATACCCACACTGTCATTTCTTCTCTGTGTTACATTATTGTCCCACTGTGAACTAATGAGAATTGCAGGTGCATAAGCTAATCAGTGTTTTATTAGCTGTGTTTTTTTTTTTTTTTTTTTTTTTCCCCTTCCTGTCCACCCAGCTGATCGCGCGATCTTTTTCTCATAAGCACTTTACACGCAAGACAGTAATGAAACATTAACATGCCCCCGTCTAAATTTACACAGCAGGAGCTTGGTCACCTCAAAATGAAAATTCACATTCACTCAGTAGATCGTGGGAAGGAAAACAGATAATATTTTTTGTTGGATTTATCTCTCTCCTCTAGAAACTAATTATCTGACTAAAACCCTGCTGATCACATGGTTTCTGCATATCTGTTTGGCCTATCATATGTTTTTATGTATGTATGTATGTATGTATGTATGTATGTATGTATGTACGTGTGTACGTGTGTACGTGTGTACGTATGTACCTTTATTTCCATGTATACATACATACATACATACATACATACATACATACATACATACATACATACATACATACATACATACATACATACATACATACATACATACATACATACATACATACATAGACATACAAGGCTGCATAAAGGTTATTGTGTTTACTTTTTTTTGTTTATTGAGATGTCACTGCAGATCTGACATTTCTTACTGTGTAATCTGTAAATAGATGAAAGCAGTATTCACTTCCCAAAAATACCCTGTTTGTTATTAAAATGCATATTTTGGTACTCAATATGCAGCAAATACAAGAACACGACAAGACACCGTGATTATCTTCATTATCACTGTAGTAATAGCTCACCTTCCTTTATCTAGAGGCCAGAGAAAACTAGCTGATATGATTACACATGGGCTCGTAAATCAAGACAGAAAGGGGTTGTAATTTTTGAGAAAGACCTTTTTTTAAACCATGAGGGCAATTTTTGGCCCGCGCTATGATTGGCTTTGTGTAGTGGATAAGTGTTTGATTTGTCAATTTGTTCACTCGCGTCGCCTCACTGGCAAGGTTTGTTCTTCCGTTATCGAACTTCAGCGCAGAGCACTCAGCCGATGGTGTTTGGCCGGTGTCAGTACACTTCACCACCTGACTGGCACTGCAATGTTTCAAATCAAGGTACAAAACTGTGCTAAATTCTAGCATTAACATCGACAACCAGAAGTCATCCACATGTCCTTTTTTTAGTTTTTGTCATCTGAATGGATTTTTCAGTGCAGGTAGATTAAGTCAAATTAACAGTTCAATCTTAATGAGGAAGTGGTGTGATACATTGTAATGATCTAGGTCACCTCTTCTTCTATTGGCCCATCTAATGAATGTTTGACTGAGTGTGTGTCTCACCGGCCTATTGTTTGGCTGTGTAAACACCCAGTAATTGCACTGTGTAATAGGGGAATAATGCTACTGGGCTAAAAATGACTGATCAGCAAAAGTGGGATAATTGCTGTGTGAATATCTCTGCATTCTTACTCCTTTGCACATGTACGCTTGTGTGTTTGTGACCTGTCTTAGTGTGTTTTAGGTTCTTCCACTCAGTCATCTTAATGTCTCACTAGAGTTTCAGCTAATGTAAAATAAAAAGATAAATAAAATCAATCCAGCTCAATTCAAGTTAATTTCCCTTGTACAACTCAAACCAGGCCAGCATGGCATATTACAACAGACACACACACACACACACACACACACACACACACACACACACACGCACAAAACACACACACACACACACACACACACAGACAAACACACAGGCATACCTACATACACACACACACACACACACACACAGATATGCTTGTACTTGTATCCTTATGGGGACATTCATAGATATAATGTATTAACCCAGCTCCTTACCCATCCCAACTAACCAGAAACCCAATTCCAAACTCAACCTTAAAATAATGTCTTAACCTTCAAACTGTCCATTGAAATTGTGACGACCAGCCAAAATGTCCTCACTAATCCTAATTTTGATAGTAGAAAGTGGATCAGTATGTAGGAAATAATAGAAGATACACACACACACACACACACACACACACACACACACACACACACACACACACACACACACACACACACACTTTAATTAACCTTTCTGTAGACAGACTGGTCCAGCTGAAAGACTATTCAAAACTGTAAAAGACCATTATGTAGTTAGTTCTCTAACTTGTCTCCGTTTGATGTTTTTGTATGCCAAATTCTTTGGCTCCCTCATGACAAAGTTACTTTATTTTATATGGTAATTAAAATAGTCATGCACAAAGTAGTAGATATTATCTGTTGGGATGGAAATAAATAAATTACCAGTATTCACCTTTTTCACACTTTTCAATTTATTAAAATTAGTGCTTACAGTTTACGTATATATATTTACATTACAAATATTCTACATAGTCATAGGCATTATAGTTTGTCATATATATTCATGATTCTTCCTTTACTTTATTTTCTACTGCTGATAAAGGTTTGTTGTCAGTCAACTGTCACCAAGGTTTAATGTAATGGTGTGAAATGTCGTGAGAGAACTGGGCAGACGATTTTACTGAAAGCAGCGCCACTAAATTCCAACCTTGAGTTGGACTTTGATTGCTTGTTGGTGATTGCTCTTGTTCTCTTAAAAGTGGATGGTAGAAAATATTTTTCAAGTCCTCCAAAATGCTGTCTTTATTTTCTGTTTGTCTGTGTTTTTCAGTCTTCACATCTCCTTCTCCTTCTCTTCTTTGTTTACCCTATTCAACCAAACCTGTCTTTCATTACCAGGTGGAAGATGCGAATAAAGGCATATTGATTTTTCTCCCTGTCGACTGTATGGGCTGGAAAACTCTGGAAGCCTCTTTTTTGTGATCACCACTGCACCTTCAGTTCTTATTTATGGCCTGTCATTATCTACTTCAACCTTTCATCCCATCTCTGTCATTGTCATTTTCCCTCAGTATAGATTTAATACTTTAATCTCACTTTTCTATTTCAGTCAAGAGTGATAATCAAGATCACCAGTCATTTTCATTTGCCAAGTACCTGGGGTGCAGTACTCTAGTGGAAAAGAAGGAGGAATTTGATATAAAATTTGGTCTTTTTTGTAGCTGACTCAGGGCCTCGGGCTTTGTGGACTTGTCAGTGTCCATCCTGGCATTAAAACATTCACACTTTGGCTATTGCTCAGTACTTGTACCTGTATTTTTTTGTACTTGTGAAATGTCATCAATTGCTGCCCATGTGCTGTTCCAAATTTAAGTATGCCAACTGATAAGTACACCCCAAGTGTACACACCAAAAATCACCATTTTATTGGGATAGCAGAGGATGTTAACTACCATAGTGATCATGGGAGCTGTACTCTCTCCAAAGACAAATTGGTCAGGGGTGATGGGGCAACCAAAGTGCAGATCAAGAAGTCCCCAATTAAAAACAAAATGGTGGATCATTTCCCAGAGCACTAGAGCTGGGTACAGTTGGTGAGAACCGTCAGCAGACTGGTGGCTTTGTCCTACATTGGGCCCACTACAGGCAGGAGCACTCGCACCTCCAGTTGTCTGAGCTCCAACACTAAACAGATCTGTCACACTGCAGACACAAACGGGCTAAAACTAGGACCCAGGAATCTATTTGATGCATCAAGTGAACACATTTGGATTTGGACGAGCCGATTGTGTCTGTAATTTTATGCTTGTCTAATCTCAGGTGAATTTCATTGTCTATAAACCAAATAGAAACAAACCCTCCCTGTTCAGCTAAATTTGTCCATTGACACACTGATGGCTATTTTCCTAGAACCTAATTAGTGTTTTAATTAGAGAGACCTGAGACTATTTGAATCAATGCTTTTGCAGCTTCATTCCTGTCTCATCGCTGTTCGGTTTGATCTTCTCCATTTAATTTGACTTACTAGTGCATTATGCAGATATTGCACTAAAATTTTTTACAAGTTAATATATCCTTTACAGCTTCAGGAACTGCACCGTAACTGGTTATGGGCTTGGACTCTGGGGCGTTTGCACACCAACATGCATTTACACATGCTGCATGCTGGATGAGCAGTCCGCCCACATCACAGCAAGAAGGCTCATTTAAAAGTCCTAAACAGGGTCAACTATACATACCACACATAGAATAACATCTGTATTTCTGCATATTTCACCAGTGTATAGATAGACATGGGAATCTATGCTTCCTCCTACGTTGCAAATGGGTGATGACGTCAGACACAAATTTTTCAAGGTCAAGGCAGAGGTGCTCTGGGGTTTGATTATATTTCATGCGAAAAGATGATATCGAGGCTCCTTGGAACACTTGCAAATGCTTTAATTTCACCATGTGATGGTGCGTCATGCAATTATGTTGTGGAAATCTAACTTGTTTGATATGTTACTTAGCAAAAGGGGAGCCTCATCCAGGTAAAAGGAAGAGCTGAGTTTACATCTCAACATCATCTGCTTTACATATCAAAGATAACAATGAACTCCTCCAGGTCCTGTTTATTGTGTTTCTGTGAGCACCATGTTAACCTCCCTTCACCATATAAATACTCTCTATCTGCTGGAATTAAGTTTTAGATGACGATGATATGCTGTGTCTTCTGTCCAAAGTTGGAGATAAGACTTAAAGTAAACAAATCCATCTGTATTATTTCATTCCCTCACCCAATAAGAGAATCGTTAAGGAATCAGATCGATAAGCAATAGTGATAATGGAATCAGAATCACTAAATTCTTATCAATTCCCAGCCCTAGGCATGGACCAGTGGTGGAATTCAGAGAGGAACACATGTAAGCTCGGTGATCGAACAGTTGCATCTGGTGAATGTTGTAACGTCTATTTTAACCTCAACTACAAACATAAGTAGGACAGCGACGAAGTTACAGTTTCTAGCTAACACACACAACCTAGAACATGATGAAAAAAATCATTAACATCATTGATATCCCTGAGCAAAATACGGAGTATAAGAGTTAAAGTTGTATTTCAGAGCCCAAAAAAAAAAAAATGCCTTCAGGGGAAAGACAGGACGCAGACAGTGAGAGATAATGAGAAAGACCAGCAGAGGAAAAAGGTGTGTGTAGACTGCTGGCATGATTTAATAGCCAATATTTGAAAAGTGTGCCATTTGCTCCTCTGTCAAACCTTTATTTAGCTTCTCTACAGTAACAGGAGAAAATTGATCCCCACGCCAGTAAATTACCCAAATCGTTTTTCTCTCATTCTCCCTCTGTTCATTCTTATTTTTTTCCTCTCCATTCTACCGCTCTATCGCGCACACTCTCTTTGTCATCCCCTCCATTGCAACATTGGGATGAAGATTGATGTTCAGGCACTAATTAGCATCTGCTTTGGTATGCATGCTGTCAGTCTACCATCCCTGACCCTCCAATCATTTAGCAGACTGACAGGCCTTGTCCAATCAGATTAAGGCTTTGTGGGACAGGTTTCCTGTGTGGTGCTGTCAATCAAGATATAACATCGGCTCTGTTGATTTGGGTCCAGTAAACCAAAAGCATGCACACAAACACACACACACACAAATGCATACACACATATACATCTCCTGCTTACCCCCCCATGTGGTCTCCTTCCTTCTTCAAGCTTGGGACTTCTGCCAGAGGCCAGAACTTAGGAGCCCTGCACAGAAAAGGGATTTTTATCAGATCAGAATTCCAATAAACCCCAATCGGTATAAAACTTGACATTTTATATGAATATGATGTATAAATTGTCTGACAGATCCTCGGCCACACAGTTCTTTCACTCTCCCAGAAGCTATATTAAATTTTAAAAGCCAGAAAAGCCACTTTTTTCTTTAAACTTGTGGTCTATATTTATCACATTATCCATTACATAATTCATCCTTTCACAGCTTTCCTCTGCCATCTCATTTTGAGTTGAGGGATATGGGGAACTAGACAGTTAATGATGCAACAGGCAGAAGATAAATAGCCCTCACCCTTTCACATCCACCCCTTACAGCATTTCTTTGCAGGATAGGAGGTACCCACAGCAACATCCTTGCCAAACTATTTTGTTTTTCCCAGATTAAGGCTCTGCATTCCATGCGTTTGTGCTCTGTGTGCAACTGCGGTCACTTTAGGATTCTGGATGTTTTGTGAGAATTGCACAAATTGTGAGCAGGGAATTCCTGAAAAGTTCCTTTGTACTCTGACATTCCACTCTTCCGTCGCGGCCTGCCTTTCTCCCATGCGTGCGCACGCGCGTGCGTGCGCGTGGCCATCAAAGCCCCGCGAGCACACATAGGTCTTTTCTCATGTCCCCTGTTATATCACTCTGTCTCCGCCTCCTCTTCCTCACCAACCCCCCCTTGCCACCTGTCTTTATTGTCAGGCTGAACTCCTGCCATGCTCCGCGTTTCCCACTGAAGGTATCCGCACTTCTGTTCACCTGTCTAACCACGAATACCGAAAGGTGCAGCGTCATACATTCAAGACCCGCTCCCGGCTGAAGCATTAAGAGGCATGCGATTTTGTCAGCACGTGAAGAAAATACATTTAAAAAAAAAAAAAAAAAAAGAAAACTGGCACGTACAGATTATGGTACTGTGCCTGAAAGGTGACGTACTGTTGCAGATTCCTCAAAAGCCGCGTGGGTATTTAGCGTGAGCTTTCTCTTCCCTTTGATTTTCTTTTCCCTGTTCCTCAGCCGCTGTCCCCTTTTCCTTGCATCCCACGGCTTCACCAAGTTGGCACATCTCCTAGTGTTGCATCTCGCGGGGCTGTAGCTCTCATTAGCACCTGTGTCAACATGACTGGCGTCTCATCTGAGGGTGGTTTTTATTTACTATTTCTTGCCCCCCCCTCTTCCCATCTCCTACCAGCTTCTTCTTGCCAATTGTACCCACATTTGCCTCTGAAGGTTCTGGTGTCCCCCATCAACTCTTCCCCCTTCTCAGCCCCTCCCACACACACACAATGTGTGTCTGTCTCCTTCTGTCTCTTTCTCTCTCTTCCAGTTCTTTTTAATTAATGGCGAGCCATGATGCTTATCTTATCGGCAGATCAGTCTGCTTTCTATTAAATGCACTGACAGGGCTGTGGGATCACACACACACACACACACACACACACAAACACACACAAACACACACACACACACACACACAAGCATGCATGTGAATCCACCTATATACTACATATATACTCTTACACACCTTCCCAAAATGTGCACATTCACACGTTCAAAAGGCAGTTCACATATACACACACACATCATGATGATATCTTAATCTTTCCACACACGCACACACATACACACAAAAAGAAACTGTCCTGATGGTATCTGCCTGTGTGATTTAAGTTGTGTTGTTTGAGGGTCTCTTCTCCTAAATCCCCTAAATGCCTTGGGAATCCCTCCCTCTTCTACCCCCCGCTGTAGCTCTGCTCTCCGTCCCTTCTTCAGTCCTGCTTCATGGCTGAATGAACACTTATCATTTGTCAGATAAAGAGCCATCCACATTGGAGCTCGCTTTATCTTCGAGAGCCATGTTTGCTCACCACAAACTCGGCCTTTCACAGATGTTTGGTGGACCGCGTTCGCCCGATCGCGCCCAGCCAAGAGCGCTGTCTCGCGGCCTCGCTTCCAGCTGCACGAACGTCAAGCGCCACCACCTATCCCAACGATTTTAATGTTCCAGATGGGTCAGTCCTGTCATTTGCCACATTTCTGTGTTTGAGTAGGCAGAGTTGGAAGGCAGTGAAGTAAATCAGGAGAATTTTGTTGTTGTTTTGTTGTTGTTTATTTTTTTTCCCACTGCAGATTGATGAGGATTACAGTTGGCATGACGGCAGAAACATCAAAATCAGTGCTTAAAAAAAAACAAAACATTATCAATTAGAGCTAGGAAAAAAAGACAAGCTTTTTCCAGGTTTCATTGAAAGTTGACAGTATTTTGAAAGGACAGTAAGAGACAGTGTTTGAGAGGACGTGCAAGACAAAAATTCTAGGAGATACAATATTACAGCCTGTCATAAGACACTCTTGAACACGGGTATGCACCATTTGTCACAAACTCATAGTTTTGTCATTTCGGGGGGACTGCAGCAAAACAATTATCCGCTGAGGATAATACAATAAAGGAAACCAATTCCTGAGTATTACCTAGGGACAAGACATTTATTTCACTTTGTCCGGCATGCTCACGGGAGTGTAAACTTGTAATGGTAGAAAGTACGGAGCCGAACTCACGCCATTCGCCTGTTTTAGTGATGCCATGTTCTGCAGCACCTTGTTTTTTCCCCATGTTTACACAAAACTATTTCACGGTTATATCAGCTCAAGACTGAAAATCTCTTCATTATCAACATGCTTCTATTGCCTTGTACATTTCCCAGGCAGAGACGAGCAAATATTTGACATAAAAGCTATTATTTTCATGTGTGGTTCTGCAAAAAACTCGAACATAGATGGATGTTCAAGATATGAGATTTTCCACACCTACATAAACCCCTTGCTTTTATTTCCTTTGCATGTCCTTGATGCTATACTGTTTGCATTTGCAATGTTACCGCGCTGTTTTGTTTTATTTCTGTTTACAATGTTAAGCAACAGAGCTGTAAATAAGTGTGGCTCTGGGTCTGCTGGAAAGAAAGCTTCAGCTTTTATTGGACCGCTTTCAAGTAATCTTCTGTGACTGCCCTGGCGCTTTGTTTAAGTGCTGCAGGAATCAAAGTGTCTGTGTCTGTCTGCGTCTCTGCAGGGAATTTGGGTGGAGAGATCCGGAGCTGCCAGAGGTGATCCAGATGTTACAGCACCAGTTCCCGTCAGTGCAGTCCAACGCTGCAGCTTACCTACAGCATCTCTGCTTCGGAGATAACAAGATCAAAGCCGAGGTTTGTATCTGGGTGCTTGTGTTTTTGTGTGCATGCGAGTGGAGCCTTTTTTTTTTTCTTTTGGAACACTGCCACGTGCAACACAAGCATCCAAACCAACAGACCTCTTCTTTTAGTTCCAATAACCCCCACTTCACCCTGTAATACTCAGAATCAATTTAGCAGAGAATACAGGAGAGGTTATTCTTGTTCCAGCGAAGTCAGTTAAAAGCTGTAGCCTAATTGAAAATGATAGCACGCTGGCGAAACAGCCATAGTTGTATAATTACAAGGGAAGCGTAGCAACCTGGAAATAAAGTAAAAACAGAAAATTAATTTTAACTGTGTGCAAACGCAGGCAATTAATAGGTCTAAACATGAAGACCCAGCTAATTTTCATTTATACCAAACCACTTACCGACCCACGCAAGTGAACACGCACAACTATAATACACTCGCATGCAGAAACATCCTATTTCATTCCACTCCCACTTCCTCTTCCACCATGTGCTCATGTCTTTTGTAGTGGGTGTAATTACTGCCTGAATGGAGGTGTCCAACAAGGGAAAATAGCAGCAATGTATTGACAGCAAAGGTTTTTCATCTGCCTCCATCATACTGTTTTGATTGGCTTGTTGGGACCCCGAGGCTCAGCTAAATAGTATTTACACAAATTCAATCTAGGCGAGATATCGGGCAAACAAAATAGAGGGTTTGCAGCACATGTAATGAAAACAGCCTTTTATTGCGCATGTGTGCAGCATCTACATGCACACAATGCCAAATACTTTAAGCAACAGTTATTATAGAGCGCCATGAATTGTATAATTTTTGTTTTAGTCTACTTGGGGTCCCTTTTGTGTAATTTGTCAATGGAAGTTAATGTTAACTAAAGACCACATTTTTATTTGCTTTTCTGGCTCTAACTCCAAGAAAGATTTTGATCAAAATTCAAGGTTGACCCAGTGTTTTCCTCATGAGTTGTTTCCTCTAGAGACTTGGAGAAGAAATCTCTGAGAATATAGTTGTAAATTAGCATGAAAAAGATGACATTTCATCCAAGTTCATGGGGTTCTGTCTTCAGAAAAACTCCTTTCAGTGTCCTGATACTGTTGATAACGTGGTGCTGATGTTAAAGTATTTCCTTTATTTCACCATGATCACAATGGACTGCATCTCTGATACCTCAGTATTTATATTTCAACTTTATTTATTCTTTACAACTTTGTTTACATCCATTTCTGGCAGTAAATTCTTTAATCCCAATAATCTATGTCTTTATTAGATACCAAAAGTGCTGTGCACTCTATCTGATCGAGCACTCTGTGCTGTATAATGTTGGACTGCTGCACTCTAGTGTGTGCTATGATTGATTGCTCCTGGTTGTGAAGTTGAGCCACTAAAGAGTACATGAAGTTACAGCCTTGCCCCTGTGTGTGTTATTTAATATAACAGGAGAGACCATGGTTTGCTCTATGAGAGTCAGCCATAAAACTATAATATTAAAGCACAACATGAGTGACAACTTTGTGCAGATGTACTTCAAAAGGATTCCCAAATATCACCACCACATTATTATCAGTATCAGAACAATATACCAGAAAGCAGCTGGGTCTTTATTATTGAAATCTGCAAAGAAAGAAATCTTCTTTTTCAATGTGGTTATAAAACATCCAACAAAGAGAATATTTTTGTGATTTGGAGGATAAAAATCTGTGTAAGTATACTGCACAATGTGTCCCTGAGGTGTCCCTGTCCAGGTGAACAGACTACCCAAGTACTCTGTAACACTGTTTCGTACATCGTGGATGTGTGTCATCATTGTGTGTACACACAGTGGCGAGTGTTGGAGTGTGTGGTGCATCGTGACTCTTATTGAGACCTTTGTTTGAATCCTGTTTTTAAATTTTATTCGAGAGTTTTTAAAAGAAACTTCGAGAGATCCATGGTCTTGTTGAGAAACCTTGTCAATAACAGTGAGTTTTGAAGGGTAAAAGTAACAAAAGTCTTTCTTTTGCTTCAGGAACCATTCTTGGCAGTCAAGGTTCTTAGTTTCTCAGCTTTTGTTTTTCAAGCTAACAAAAACAATAGATGTTTGACATTGCACTGCACATTGCATTGTACTTTAAACAGATTAAATCCATATTCTGTATAAAATGATCTGTTGATTAACCTTCTGTTTCTCATTCTTCCTTTATCATTCACCGCACCTTTTCTCAAATGTGTGCTTTAGAACAGGTTTAATTTTTATACATTATTTATTAATCCATGATTTTAATTCAAAAACCAAAAAGCAATTTAAAGATGTGACAGCTACTCTTAAAATAATGACCACAATATTAAATTAAATAATGGAAATCCATTCACTTTTGCCCATTTAGTTCATTACCTGTCAATATTTAAACATGTAATGTTTTAAATCGTGAGGAATTCTTTTTAAGTTTTGACATCCTCTCAAAGTAGAAATGTTCAAGTAATAAACAGCTATTGTATTATACGAAGCCTTATGAGTTGTAGATTAAATGTTGATTGAGAAAAAAAAGGAATGACAAAGTTGTATCAAAAACACTATAAAATACAGAGGACTCCACATGATAAGTCTTGTGACAGAAGTGTGTAGGTCATGTAGGTCAAGACAGAAAGTCCACTTCACTGGAGCATTATAGTTCTCCAGAAATATTGGACATTCTGGACATTATGAAAAGATTAAACTCTGGATCACAGAGGAGATTAGAGCCATTTTACACTTGGTTGAGAACAATGTCTGATCCCCAAAACTGGACCTCCACGCTACAGATTACAGATCTAAACCGACTCTTTTTTTTGGAGCACCTTTAGGGAATGTGGTCCAACACAAATACATTTTTATTTCTACACCATTAGAGCCCAGCTTAATAACACTGCCCCCAATGCTTTTTATTGTGCTGAAGGTTTCAGTATGTTCTGAATATTTGACGTAAATTGGATGTAAACTGCAGCCCGATTTGTTGGCTGGAGCCTGCTGGTTGTCTGTCAGCCAGGCAGACACAGATGGCAGGGGAGACACCGAGCAGCTAAATATGTGGCTGTTACTTGTTGCTAAAGAGATACACCGCAGGGCCAAAGAGAACACAGACAGACAACAGTGAGGGACACAGAAAGGGAAGCAAAAGCCTTTGCTGAATAATACTAATTTTCAGTGCAGGGTTTTAGAGTTAGATTCATATATGGGGAATGATGGAGACCCACAAACACACACATACATTTACATGACTCTCCCCTCCTCCTTGATGTTGATATCAGTTGGATATTTATTACCTTATCTCCCGACCAGTTTTATCATGGACCAGATTGATATTGGGATCATCTGAGCACTATTTATTACAGGATATTTTTATAGCTAGCTTTTATACTATGCCTACTTTGTATTTCACATTTTCCTTACAGGACATTCCATTATAATTTAAATAAAAAGAAGACCACTCAAACAGTATTACTTTCCATACTAGAGAGTGTATGGAATGTAGAGTTTCAGACCAATTAGCCACCAACTCAAAATCATGTTTAATACCCACTGTCACATATAGGTTATGTAATGCCTTACCGAGGTCCACGGAAAGGTGGACATTCCGGGTTTTAAAGCTTACTCTCAATACCACTGAAAAATTAGCCGTGCTTCAGAACAATATTAGGAGCCTATAGGTTAATGCCGTTTCTGGCCCAGTTCCGAACGCTCCATAGGGAAATGTTAGCCCCGTGCCGAGAACTCAATTAACTTAAGGTTACAAAGGCCCGGAATGCAGTTAGCTTCGGGCTAAGTGTCAAATACGAACCCAAACGCTTTTGTTCATGTATGTTTGCCTGCTAGAGTTGGCACGCGTACCCAGGGTTGGCAGAAGAGACATATAATCACTCGCACGGGTACAGTTAAACAGCCTCGGTGTGCCGCCGATGCGTGTCGACGCGTCATAAGCGACTCATACGCACTTGTTGGCATTTCCGTGCCGCCGGCACAGGTACACGTCATCCCAGCCCCGTGCCAGCAGCACCTCAGCTTTCCGCCATTGCACTTGTCACCGCTGCCTAACAGTTACCACAGTAATACTGTCGCCATGGGTTACCAATTGCCGTGGCCGCCACGGAACAGCGGGAGACAAAGACAAATCAATCTGCACGTCTAATCTTCTTTACATGGAATAGAGGGAGCACGGAGGTATTGGCAAACCCTGTAGGTAGCTCAGAGGCAATACAAAGTAATAGCACTATGGCTTTTTATGGAATAAGAGATTAACTGTGACACAAGCATAAAGAGGATAAGCGAAAGGAGCACAGATCACGAAGGAGAATGGAAAAGAAAGAGGAGAGCTGAAGACGTGGGGCCAGATGGGGTTAAGGAAATCATGTGGCCACCATTGCTGGGTTTGCCCAGCACACTGGCCTTTAATCCTTTTTAATTGAACAGATAGGAAGAGTCATTTCACCTGATAAACTCCTGCTGTGTCACCTTTCCTCTGATCTGAATCACTCTGTTGCTTTTTTGTCCTTTTGCTCCAATTAACTTTAGCAGTCTGTGAAGAAATTAGACCTAATTTCACTTAAACAGTTTTTTTTTTGTTGTTGTTGCTCTGTTGGGAGTTTGGACTGAAGAGATAATACCAAGTGCCACATATGGAAGGACTGCACTGATACAGCCTTCCAGAGAAATGATCCATCCATCCGTCCATCCATCATAACTCATCTACTATCTTATTCAGTGCATAATAATTGTTACCCCACCACGAAGATCCAGTGACTGCGATATTACAGTTTGGAAGTGAGTTGATGGTGCCTCAGTACGGAGCCAGTAAAACTGCAAGAGTTGCTTTTCTATCCATGTTTAAGCGATGCTCTCTGTCAGCAGAGTGTTATCAAACCAAAGTCAAGAAATCAGTTTTTATTCACGATGAGTTGCTTTAAAGAAGTCACCACCCGGAAATCACTCTTATCCTTTTTTAAAACACGTGGGCTATATTTTTGTTGGACCTCAGCTGAAACTTTCCTAAAGATCTGGAGTTTGGAAGTGGAGTTTTGTCCAAATCGGACTACCAGAGCCTCAAAAACATCTGGACCGATCAAAATCTTTCATCTATTCTCACAAGAGAATGTTGATTGAGAAAGGGTCAGAATGAGCTCAATGTTTGATTTTGCTCATTTTAATAATTTCTTTAAAAACAATTTACTACTGGGTATGTAAATGAGAAAAATGAGGATGACTCCCCCTTAATGCCTTTGCATTTGTTGTCATAGGCTCCTGTATAAAGTTTTGCCCAACTGTCTTTTTTGAAGTACAGTTTATTTTAAGCTTCCAGATATCACACTATTCAGGAAACCAACACACACAAACTGATACACATGCATAAAGCAAAAAAATAAGACATCTATTAAAAATGCATACACAAATAGACATTTTAGAGTTGGGAATACTTAGAAGCAGGCTAATACCGCAGAGACACATGGAAGCAGAATAATGTTAGACTGAATTTTAAGCAAATTTTGCTTCCTTCTATGGTGTAATTAAGTGTCATTTTTCCAAAGTACAGCCATTAGTGTTGTCATAGAATTTTTAATTAGCTCTCATGAGGTTATTAATCTGATAGGCATAACAAGTAGTGCTAGTGGATGGTGACGAAGTGTATTCAAACAAGAGACCGAGTGTTCATTAATCTGACTCTATGACATTGTTTTTGTCATAGATCATTTAATAGAATAAAAAAAAAAACCTGTCAATTTCTTGATGTCTAGATTCGCAAACAGGGGGGCATCCAACTGCTAGTGGACCTGCTGGACCACAGGATGAGCGAGGTTCACCGGAGCGCCTGCGGAGCTCTGCGGAACCTGGTCTATGGCAAGGCCAACGACGAGAATAAAGTGGCCTTGAAGAACTGCGGTGGGATTCCTGCCCTGGTTCGCCTGCTGAGGAAGACTGGAGATGTGGAAATAAGAGAACTGGTCACAGGTAAAACTGATGTGAATGCACACGTCGCCTGTGTAGTAGTAGCATAATCCTCATGAGGGTGCTTCTCTGCTACCAGGAGAGTAATTTGATGGAGGGTGTGTATGTGTGTGTGTGTGTGTGTGTGTGTGTTCTTGTACTTGCAATATATTGAGTACCAAAATACTTTGCTAGAAGAAAATTTCTTCTAGCAAAGTGAGCAAATCTTTGGGAAGTGACCGAGGGTGAATTGATGATTTGAAGGTTGAGGTTACAATTGGGTTTTAGTTAGCCTAAGGGTAAGGGTAAGAGGTGGGGGTAAGGAGCTGGGGAATGCGTTATGTCTATGAAAGTCCTCATAATAGTACAAGGACGTGTGTGTGTGTGTGTTCTTGTTCTTGTCCTTGCTACATATTGAGTACCAATTGCATTTTTTTCCTGCACTTTATTAGTAAAGTGAAGACCTTCTTTGGAGATGAGGACATTTTGGCTGGTCCTCACAACTTCAAAGGACTGTTTGAGGGTCAAGACCTGAATTTAAGGTTGAGGTTAGAATTGGGTTTGGGTTTGGGTTAGAGTTAGGGGGTTAGTTGGGATGTTTAGGACAAGGGCTGGGTAAGACATTATGTCTAGGATAGTCCTCACAAATATCGAAGTAGAAGGATATGTGTCTGATTGTATGATTGATTGGTGACCTGTTAGAAAATGGATACATTCAAAGTGATTAGAGGTAAGAAAGCTTTGTATTTATGAGCATTTTAAATAAATTAAAACCATTATTATGTTAGTGCCATTGGTTAAAATTGCTTGCTCGCTCGCTTTCTAACCACTTGTTCCTCCACTGAGGGTCGCGGGGGGACTGGAGCCTATCCCAGCTCATTGGGCGAAGGCAGGGAACACCCCGGACTGGACGCCAGTCAATCGCGGGGCTGACACATATAGACAAACAACCAGTCACTCTCACACTCACACCTATGGGAAATTTAGGGTTCTCAATTGACCTAATCCCCAGTTGTTCATGTCTTTGGACTGTGGGAGGAAACCGGAGTACCTGGAGAGAACCCACGCAGGCACAGGGAGAACATGCAAACTCCACACAGAAAGTCCCCAGCCTCCATCCCAACCGGGATTCAAACCTGGGGCCTTCTTTCTGTAAGGCCTTCTTTCTGCTAACCACCGCACCACCGTGCCACCGCGCCGCCCTGGTTGAAATTGTTTTATCCAAATTATGTTCTCGTAAGTCAAAAAATTATTAGACAGATAAATGTCATGCATCCTTGATATTGAACTATATCTTTATATTAATTCAGTGCAATAGATGACTGAGACTGCAGATAAATGCAGAATTGATGATTCCTATGAGCCTTTTTCCGTTATTAAAGTCTTACATTAAAAACATTAAGGACTCTGCTTAGGGAAGAATTGATCTGTAAATGAAACACTCTTTTGCGAAGGATAATATTCATTTTGCAGTAATCAAGGTTATTCTAATGTCCTTAACTAATAAATGAGGTCTTCTATGTTTTGTGAGGATGAGGAATACAAAATATGCCATTTCTTATTGTTACCACATTTTCTGTAGTCTGTTTCTGTTTTCTGTTTTGGATGGTTCCATATGTCCATTTCGTATTCAGTTATGTGCCATCCGGCTTCATGGTCAAATGGTATTTTAGCCTTGAGGCATCAGTAAACATAAACCCATGCACTTTTTTCCCCTAAGATTTATGGACTAAATTTTAATACCCGTGTGCCTCTTACAACATATTAATACTCTCCCACAGTCTTTAGTGCTGCACTTTGTCCCTCTCTTTTTAATACAAACATGCATACTCTACATTCTTGTACATGCCCCTGAGCATGGATGTAACCTAAATGCCCTTCTGCACTTACATTCCAGTATGACATTAGATCTACAGCCTTAGGACAGGTCATAATGATGGACAGTGCTCTCTCTCTCTCTCTCTCTCTTTCTCACTCTCTCTCTCTTTCTCTCTCTCTGTGTCTCCAGGTGATTTATCCATACTCCTAGTTTCCATTTTGGATCAACAAATCATTATTAATTCCTCTATATTTTGACCTTTGGACAAGCATGTTTACTGTTTCCATCTGCTTTTCAGACTTTTCCCGCAGCATTTAATTTTTGCTCTCATTTTTTTTTTCCTCTGAGGAAAAACTGAGATGAGCATAGGAACACAATATTCCCTCCTGTTTTGTTTTTGTTGTTTGCTTTTAGGCCCCTTATATCCCATCGAGGATTAATTCTGTTCTTTGATGCTCATTTCTGTGGCGACATCAAAGTCATGTGAGTTCAGTGCTGTGTATCCTCTCCTTCTGGAATGTTAATTGATTGGTCAGTGAATGACTACAATGACAGAACACCGCATCATACTGAGTTAAGAGATTACAATCAATCTCATTGTTTGCTTCTGCCATTGAACATTCAATGGGGTTTGAATAACTGCAACTGCATTGTGCTTCCACTTTTTTCTGTCCCGCACTCTTTATTTAGCTCTGTTATTCTTAGCAGTATTGTTCCGTCTGCGAGTCTCATCTCACATTTGAGCTGGACTATAAGCAGCTGCACGGTCTCCTCTAGCTCAGACAACCACTCAGTCACACCAGGTTATCCATCAGATAAGAGAGTTCACCCTCACGGAAGAGTAATGAACATTGCTGAAGATAAAGAGCAATCACACACTCATTAACTAACAGCTTAGATAAAGTCTGTGTAGGTATATGGTGCGTTCATTGTCACCTTTGTTTCAACTGGAGGGCAGAGTTCACAAGTGAGAACACACATTCATACTGAGGTCCACCAGATACAAAAGACCTGCAATCACATGTTAGTGCATCTTCCTCTCAGTTGTTTACAAGGACACAACAAAAAATGTGAAAAGAAGAAGGAAATATGTGTTTATTTACCTTTCTACCGTGAAGCAGAAAATAGAGTTCGGAAAAGGGAATAGCATGCCTGAGTTAGAAAGGAAGAATGCAGCAGGGTAGAGAATGAAAAGACAGTGTGCTGCAAGATTAATAAGGTTGCACAAAAGAGGGGAAACTTTAAATGACAAATTAAAAGAAAAAAAAACAAACACGGGAATTTGACAGTAGGTTGAATTGAAAGCACAGAGGACTGAAGAGCGCAGCAATCATTTCTGGTGTGCTCTGCACGCACTGCACACACTTTATTTTTATTTCAGATGACATAAGAATGCGCATCAATCAACGTTCTAATAAATAGCATTTACTGTTGTCAATGGATAATACTACAGTGTTGCAGAAAAAAATAGATGAAAACTTTGCTGTGTAGTCTGCATTTTTTTTTTTTTTTTGGTTAGTAACCCATAAGAAGATTAACTAACACATTAAACCAAGGCAAGACACAGAGCGTCATGCCGTTTTGGACAAATACACACAGACACATGCAAGCGCTGAAAAATGTCATCATCATTTTTTCTGACTCTTCCCTGTCATTGCCCGTCTCCCTCTGAGCTTACTGCTGCTGGCTCAGTGAATCAGTGTCATGCATGGCTCTACTGTGTTGTCTGTTTACTCTGGTGCTTAGCCTACAACTCCACATTTCATGCCACAGCAGTCATATTTTGAAGTCTATCTTCATTTGCCTCATGGAACACCCTGCCAGAGCTGTAATTCACCACTTGTAATTACTCGTTCATTCAATTAGCCATGTGTTTTAAGTGTTTTTTTTCCCCACTAAAAGAGAGATTTATTACATTTATTTTTAATACTAATGAAATATATTTTTTTAAAACAATCCTCAGTAAGTGTTAATTAGTTGTCTCTCAATAAATCTATGTGTCTGCATTATGAAAAGATGAGCACTGATAATATTGTAACAATATTGTGACCATTTTCGTTTCACTGTCCTGACATCTCTTTTCAGGCAGACTGCCTTTTAATTCTGTGAAGTCAATTGTGTTGTGCAGCTTATAAGTCATCACGAATGAATCAGAAGCCGTTTCCCCTCCCTTTTCAGAATAGTACTATAAAATTGTAACAGTTGTAAACAAGAGTTCATTAGCACAATGAAAGCCAAATCCCCTGTCGGCTATTCTGTGCCGATACCTCAAAAGCAAATCTGTGTACTTGCTCCAAATTATTCCACTGACCATATTAATACAAAATACAGGTCTTATTTGAGATATGTCTGATCTACGGTGTTGGAGAGTGCAGAAACCCACATTTCTTTAGTAATACATACAGTATGTATGGAGCAGTAGTGATTGGTCAGTAGAGGGCGATAGAGTGTTTCCCCCGTGTCTTTAATTTTTATTTTAAAAATGAAAAAAACAATCAACAAACAAACGCAAATTAAAATAACGACTTATTTGGGCAACAGAAAAACTGCCCAGTCGTCGCAGCAGCCAACCAATCACTCACAAGAGATTTTCTCACAGCAATATGGTTTTATCTTGATTGTTAGAGCTGTTTGCGTGTGTGCAATTTAGTTAATAAATGTACTTAAGGTTGAAGTTCAGCTGTGGAGCACAACACGTTTTGATTGTGTTTACATCAGACTATTGCTTTTTTGTTACTTTATTTATTTTGTAATGTGAAGCATCCTTTCAGTAAAATCTGTTTTGGACTGGGGCGTTTTAAGTGGAAGATCACATGAACTCCACGCTACAATGAAAATAACAAGGTTTAACAACAAGGCTTGTTCCTTCACTGAGGGACTGGAGCCTATCCCAGTACAATGGGCGGATCCAGGGTACACCCTGGACTGGTCGCCAGTCAATCGCAGGGCTGACACATAGACAAACAACCATTCAGTCTCACACTCACACCCATGGGCAATTTAATTTAGAGTTTTCAATTAGTCTAAACCCCAATCGTGCATGTCTTTAGATTGTGTGAGGAAGCCGGAGTACCCGGAGAGCACTATAACAGACATTACATATATTTAGTGCCTGTTATAGTCCAGATTGTTACAGTCCAGGGCGCTTTACAGAAACCCTAAAGTATGACAGCAGAATAAGCAAAAAACATCCAACAGAATGTCAAGGAGGAGCAGAAGAGGAGATAGGGTAGACACAGGGTTTGTTATGAAGATGATGAAGATGTAAAACTAACCCGAGAGAGTCAGTGGGAGCTGGGAATCAGTTTGCAACTATAGTATCGAGTCAGAGAAAGTTCCCAAACATGTCCACAGTTCTTGCAAACTGGAACAAGACAAAGCGTTAAAAAGATTCCTTCTTTTTTTTTTTTTATTCCCCATTTCTGCTCCGCCGAGGCGGGAATCACTTGTCTTCCCCATCTGCACCAATATGACTACCTGCCAAAAGCTTGTACCTTTCCTGAAATGCTTGAGGACAGTGTTCCCTCAAAGTCAATACAGAATTTCCTGTGGGGGGAAACAGCATACTTGAACAGGGGTGTGTGTTTTTTGGCTTTTTTGTTGGTTTTTTTTCCTCCTTTCAAGCTGTCTTGGACAAACCTCTCACGATGCCGAGGTTGTGTCATCATTTGTTAAACGGCTGCCAGGCGTCACCTTAACCAACCCGCCATATTCAGTGATTTTGGCGGACAAATTTGCAATGCAATTTGTCATTTTTGGCTTTACTCTTCACGGGGGCTCTCACCCCGCTGCTAACGAATTCACAGAGTCACACGGATAAAGACTGTTTAATAAAACATCAGCACTTGAGGCCTAACAGGCCTCACTCTCCCCTTACAAGTCATAGACTCATTTATTTATGAATTCATGCAATCATCTCTTCCTTTCCCCCAAACCACCCAGCTCCTAGGAAACTGTCTGTCAAGTGTCTTCGGGGAACTAGTCAAAGGGAGGAAATGTGAAAAAGACACGGAAAGAGAAGGCGAAAAAAAAAAAAACACGTGCACGCACGCAGGCTCTTATATGATGTCATTGTCCGTCGGTCACCTGATGCCACGCCCATAAGCGCGTTCGCCTCAGTTGTTGGATTATAACAAAAAAAAAAAAAAAAAAAAAAACCCCAGCAGAATTCTGCGTATTTCATAACTTTCCTCTAAAAGGACATGGCACGGAACGTTGGCGCAGTCGTCAACGTGGTGTAATCCGACAGAGAGGCGCTTGTCAGTTCATCCCACAGCTCGGACGTGATTGCAATCACGCGCCGACGCGCGCCCGTCGCCTAAAGTATTGGGGTGGGGGGGCCGAAGCGGCGGGAGAGGCACAGGTGTCGCACCGCGTTTGCCTAGACGGAATATCTTGACCGCGCAAAGGCGCTCGGGAGAGGGAAGAAAGGAACCCGTGGTGTGAAACAAGAGGCTGATTAGGTGGGGGGGGGCGGGAGGGGGGGCAAATGTTGCTGCCCTCTTACACACATTGATTGCTCCGACACGACACACAAGGTCGGCGCTTTATTAGCGCCCTCGTCTTCCTCTCCAGTCCTCTCCCTTTGTCACTCGCACACAAGGCGCAGTTGTCCTTTTTACATCACATCTGCTCTGTTTCTCTGTTCTCTTGCATCTGTTTGCTTCCTTGCGAGACCGTCCCCTCGCTCTTTTCTCTTCGGTTCCGTTAATTAGGACCGCTTCTTCGGCCGTCCGCGGCGAACGAGGCTGCAAAGCTTAGCTTTTGTTTTCGTTTCAGTTTTTTTTTTTTTTTTTGCGTACGCCGTCACAGTCGGCCATGGGGACGTGGATCCAGGCGGTCTTGAGTTTTGACCAGATTACCATATGGTGGTGGGTAACTGTGCGCTGACTGTCATCTGGGACGGGCAGCATCTGGAGCCTGACATCAAATCTGTGAGGGACGGTGACCCTCGACGCCGCGGCTTTTTATAGAGCCATAACAAGACTTGTTGCATGGGTGTGCGCTGGGGTCTCAATCTGTTCCTGTCATTATTCAGCTCCTTCAACTTTCCCCACTTATTAACTTTGGTTTTGCTGTCTTTCATCTCTTTCACCCTTTCTTTCACACTTTTCCATCTTGCACTTTCAGACTAAGTCTGATTATTATCTTTTCGTTCACACCCTTGATGGGGACAAGAACATCAAGATGTGGCAACAAATTATCATATTTATAGATGGCATATTTTTAGTGTCATAGGGTGTGTGACTATGTGTGTGTGTGTGTGTGTCGAAAGCATTAACTAATCAACAATGCTGCTATCATTGATCTTTAAGTAGGCATCTGGTATTCTGTGTGTGTTTTTCACTGTGACATTTGTGTGTGTGCGCTTTCCTTACAAGTGTTTGAAATTATAATTTATGCCAACTTGCAGGTTTTCTTTTTTTTTGCCAAGTCATGAGTTTCTGGTAAAGAACATTGACTGCACATCTCTGCCATAATTTATGTGTATATTTACATTTTCTCCACCTCACAGTGGGTGACTAATGATCAATGATCCACCATTTCAGGAGTGAACCAGAAGAATATTTTTTTTTTTTAAATAAAATATTACAATTATCACTTGGATTTCCAATCCAAAAGAGGGTGAGTTTTGAGAGGTGAGAAAACAGGTTTATATTTAGTCACGTTTTTTATTTACTACCAGAATTTGAGTACCATTTCATGATCAGTTGCCCCACCCCCAAAATAAAATGCTACAAATTCCTTTTACTGTAACTATTACTCTGACTGTTATTTCACCCACTTACTCTTAACCATCATTTATGCCTGACCAGGGTCACACCCATCACGCACTCTCATCTAGGAGCGGTTTTGTTTCCGATCGATCAAATGTGCCTGTTTTTGGATTGCTCCGAGGAACTGTGCAAACTGTCTAGAAATAATGAAATAGGATGAACAAAGACAAAGACCCTATGAGTCCCATCAGTGCTCTGCAGACACATTTGTTATAAACAGCTATAACAGTCTCATGTGGAGCAGCCATATCATTTTAATCACATGGATGGAATAAACTACTCGGAAAGAAAGAACCCAACACATTACACACAGTCTATGCATCATCTCTGTGTCACAGCAGACACATGCAGCTTTTAGAAAATGGATGCGGTTTAATGTATAGATATGTTTCCCCTGCTCTATGATTTCATGTTCTTCATTATGGCATATCATTAAACACGCCGAATTATTAAACAATCTTCAACACCATCAGATGCCCTTTTCTCTGCCAGATGCAGACAGTGGTTTTAGAATTAATGAGCGCTATTTAAAAAAATACACCCTGGTGTGTCAGAAACACAGCTTTTTGTCCTTTTAATTTATCAGATTAAGCTTACTCATCAGCTGACTATTTAAATTCCTTTATTACTTTTTAGATGGAAATGTGTTACACATCGAAACAAAATGAATCAACTTCCCTCTTTGGTTTGGTTGTGTGTGCTTAGGCGTGTTGTGGAACCTGTCTTCATGCGATGCCCTGAAGATGCCAATCATCCAGGATGCCCTGGCCGTTCTCACCAACAGCGTCATCATACCCCAGTCCAACTGGGACTCCTCCCCCAATCACCACGAGGACCACAAAGTCCACCTCCATACCTCCCAGGTTCTCCGCAATGCAACGGGCTGCCTCAGGTAAAACACGCTAACACACACACACACACACACACACACACACACACACAAATAGTCCCATTTAGAAACACATTATGAATTTATTTGCGTCAGCTATATTATATACAGCATGTTTGCATCCTCTCTTTTGTCCCTCAGCAGAATCGTGTATATAGATTTTATTATTGATTTCCCCTTGACGTACAGCAGCCGTGCGCATCACTCACCCCGGCTTCATTAAAATCCACTGTGTACGAGCCACATGTGTATAGAAGGATGATTCATGTGGTCATATTAACGCTGCAGGAAGAAGTGAATGAATCGCATCCTTTTGGAATCATGTCTGACGGCACCGCTACTTAATATAGAGAAACTATTAAAATAAAGCAAAACAAACCTGTGAACAATTGTTGAGCGGTTACCACTAAGTGTGTGCTGGTAACCATAGCAACTCTTCCAATTAAGTGAGTATTTTGCGTGTTAAGGCGTCACATTTTAGTGCCCCGCGCTGACAAAGCAGGTCCCTTAATTGTTACATCTTGAAATAATGAAGGCCAACTTGCTGCTTTGGAGAGTGCAATGCTTGTTATAAAATTCAGTCAGGTGTGATAAATCTTTGCTGAACTGAGTTGGCTTTAAGATGTTATTTTTGGGGAGGGGTTGTGAGCCAGAAATCAAAATCTTAGTCATGACAACCTTACTACTGCCTTGAGCATGGATTGATCTTTGATTCAATAACGTTAACCGATAATATAGATTATTTTAAGGCAAATGGTGAATGAATTTACCCAAGAATATCTACGTGTATCACGCACAAACCTGTTTTGGCCGTTAATCTCAAATGTTTGTGCACCCCCCCCGTGCTGAAATTCTCGTTTTTCAGCCGGTTGAGGCGGTCGACAGGGGTGAAAACACTTCATGTCCTCTTGACCGTCCCGGTTTGAAGCCGTGTTCTTAATCAACCACCAGCCGCGTCGCCGTTAATACTCGCCACAGTTCCTTAACAGAAAACTGTCAAGTTGAGTCAAATGTTATCTCCAGCCATCAAATGTGCCTCTGCACATTACAAATATGTTTTCTGTGGGTGTTCACACCATGCTATGCGAAGCGGATGTTTGTTTGACAGTAACAAGATAGGTTGCCTTCCACAAAACATCCAAAACATCTAATTATGAGAAATGGCATGTTGTGTTTTGAGTTCCCTTTGTTCAGATTCCTCAACGAGAGTGGCTCAAATTTAATGCAGAACCTTGACTTAACATTGTAAAAAGATGAGTCATTATTTCATTAATGTTTCTGAGCTGGTTGCTGATGAATTTCACCAAAAGCAACTACTGGCCCACCTTTGAAAAATTCTAGATCTATTAATGGAGAGCAGGTAATGTTACCGATTTGATTTGTAATAACTCCTGAGTGTATTAGGGTAAATCAAATCTCAGGTGATTTAATCATACATATACCAGATAGTGATAATAATTTAAAAGAAAAAAAACCCGTCATAACTGGGAGCATGCAGGATGGCCTCCGGGGGCACCAGACAGGAGGGTGGGGATGCAGAGAATAATGGTGTTAGTACTTCTCTATCTCATTGTCTCTTCGGTGGGTTACAGTGACACGAGGCCGCATTGTTCGAGTGCAGCAGCTCAACATCAGAACTCTCGCATCACTCGCGTTGCTTCGCTGAGAATGATTATGTCTGTGTATCGAATAAGGGTGGGTGCGTGACTGTGTGTTTGTTCCTGTTCATTTGAAGGTGAACTTAAAATATGGACGTATGCGAATCAGGCCACTGCCTGCAGGTTGCATGTTGGGAATGAACTGTCCCTATGGCGTCTTGGGGCTCCATGAGTGTGTGCGGGCATTGATTATAGGTGGTCAAGGCAGCTAATAATGATAACAGACGTCTATCTTATCTAATCTTTAGGCAGGCCTTAAAATGTTTACTTTACTCACATATGTAGCCAGGAGTTACACACACACACACACACACACACACACACACACAGAGCGCAATCTTATCAGGCCAGACACATGGTCTCCTGCCAAGGGGTTTCCACATCCTCAATTCAGGGGCAGTTTACCTCCCTGTAGGCTGCTGGTTTACAGCCAAAAGCCAAGCCAGAAAAACTGCCCCTGTCGTGCTGCGTCCACGTTTATGTGTATATGCATGACATGAAGTCAGACGCGTTACTCCATTTGTTTCCCCGCAGACGGCCGCGGATTTTTTTTGTCAGCGGTAAGCTGGGGTTTTAAATAAAACAATATCCTGACCTGTGAGGGCGCAGTCGACTACACTCCCCTAGGTGCCGGTGAATGATGTGAGCCCTGCATCAGACTGGCAACCTGTCCAGGGTGTATTTCTCTCTCTAATCTGGTGGCTGCGGGGAAAGACTCCAGCACCTGCCCAATGAAGAGTGACATCAGATAACATTAAAAAAAAATGGAGCTATTAGATTTAATGGCCTTAACAAACATGCAAATTCTTAGTAATAACAAAAGTAACATGCAAATAATGCAAAAATCCTAAACATACATTCTTATCCAATTTTTCTTTCCCTCGGAGTGAACAATCAGCATGTTCCAGTAACTGTGAGTCTGTTCTTTTGGTAATAACTTAAATGAATATCCGAAATACGCTAAATATTCCGTGATACCACACAGCAAGATGTAAGAATGCCAGAGGACACCAAGGGATTAAAAAAAAAAGGAAGAAAAAAAAAAGACTAAGCAGACTATTTTATGCATGAGAAATTCTGGCTTCACCGTGTTAGTCAACACAGAAGGAAAGGCGTGCTTAAAAAAGGCACAATATTCCACGCTTCATTACAGACCTACTAGCCTAACAAGCATATGTGTACATCGCCAGACACACACCTTCATATTCTGTTGTGCTTTTACGCAAGCCAATGTGCTTACCACGTTTGTCCTGATGGCATTGAGAAGCTGGGTGCAGGATTTTCCACGTTGGGGCATCCGTACAGCACAGAATGACGCAGCGTGACATCAACTGCAATATTGTATTAGTTGTATGTAATTCCAATATGCACATATAACATATGCATGGTTTGCAGGCTGGAAACTACCATTTGATATGAGCAATATGGTTACTGCCCAGATCAATATGAAATTGTTATTGATTTAAAATATTCATTAATATAATAACTTATATCTTATACTTATATCTTATATATCCCTTATATCTTATACTTATACTTATATTATAACATATATTTACTTTCACATGCATGAACTGTGGTGCCAACCAGCTTATATAACTTGGACAGATGTTCTGAATTGCATCTGTCCCATTAACTTGCAATCTTGAATTGTAAAAGGGTCGAGAATAGAATCAAATTATGAATGGTGAGGAGTGGAAGGTCCAAACCAAAGGTGATACCTGTGGCGATTGGGGGGGGGGCGGCTGACTGGGGGCTGACGCCAATTTGGGAGAGTGGCTCCAACAGATTCCAGGATCAACATCCGAAGCCTCAATCCAGAAAAGTGCATTCCTAGGAACAGCTGAGATACTGTGAAACCTCAAAGTCCCAGGCCTGTGGTAGAGGACCCGAGCTTGAGGAAGGCAATTCCACCACCTCTCAGTGGTGCGAGGGTCGTTTTTGTTTATATATGTATGTGTGTGTGTGTGTGTGCATGTGCATGTGTAGGAAATAAGGTATTGAGGCAGAGATAGATGGGTTGCATCCAGCTTGTATGTCGCAACTTTTTTTTTTTTCTTCTTTCCAGCTTTAGTAACATCAGAAAGCTATTCTGCGGGTGTTGTTTGTCTTGTCGCTTCCAATCACTGTCACTTGTCTTTAGCTTATCAAGGTCAACCGTTGTCATGGAAATTCTATGAAGTTGCTCCACATTCAGAAAGGCTCAATGAACACTTACTCTGAGTCAACAGTTTTTACATTATTTGAATTATTAAAAGTTGTTTTTGGTTAATGTTTCAATTGCTGGGTGAGTCCCTCAGCACCCACAAATGAAGAAAAAAGCATCATGTGAATAGCTTGATGTTTTTACAGTGCAATAAAGCAAAAAAAAAAAAAAAAAAATGTAGGGCCAAACATTCGTCAAGGTGAAGTGTTTTACTGTTCCGTTGTTTAGAAATGAAATGAAATTGTTTCCTGCTAAGCCGATTTCCCTTTCTTCTTGTTTGCCCATTAGCATTCACAGTGAATGAAAATAGCTTGACCTTCTCTTGGAGTCGGAGCACCACAAGCGTGAAGTTTTAATTGAGTTCTTGTGTCTCCCTCTTTTCGCTCTTTCTCATCGGTATAATAAATGATTGACCTCATCTTGCAGAAGTAAAATAATGGTGATCTCCTTATTGTGCCAGCCTGATGGATGAACCTGTTCTTTTGTGCCGTGGTGTGTCTTTGTTTATATAACTGTTACAATATTTTTGACATTTTGCCTTTGTTGAAAGACATTCACACTCATTTCCCAGACTTTTACTGCATGGAGCAGCATAACGACACTCAGATGAATCCAGTTTATTAAAAAAGATCCTTTTAATGTTGTTGCTGTACATTCACTGGGTTGTATTGCTTCTCTGGGCCATAATAGATCACCTAGTGGCATTAGCAAGTTCTCTAACTTTGCCTTTCTCTTTTGACAAATTAGTATGCAAGTGCACCTTCGTGGTTTCATTTAAAAAAAAAAAAAAGTGCAACCCACATACTATGCCCAAAGCACAAATAATATTGAAATAGATTTCTTTAAAAGTTAGACAGTGGTCAAGGGAATTCCATAAAGGTGTAACAGTACAGTTACAGCAAACAACATAATTATTTAACTTTAAAGTGGGTGCTACTGATCAGTGTTTATTGTTTTACTTTACCTTTTTAAGGGCAAAGACAGACATATGTTCAAGTTGATTTAGCTATTCATGTAGAATTTTTATGTAAAATAAAGTCAAGGTCTCGGTTTTAGATTTCTGTGCCTTGGCTCAGGCAAATGATTCATATTCTGGTGCTGGTGTTTCCATGACACTGAGCTCCAAGTGGAAATCCAAACATATTTAACCTCACACCACCCACTTGTATCTCCGCTTTATTAATTAAAACAGTCCGTTATATCCGTGCATCACGCTGGCAAAGGTGCAAATGTTAAAACGCGAGAATGTTGTGAAATTACCAAGGCAGCACTGCTGTGAGCTTTGGCTGTCAAATTCAGGCATCAACAGGCTGGATAAAGCCCCCGCCACCACCAGTTTGGACTAAAGTCAAGCGCTTTTGACTGTAGTGAACCTTCAGGGCAGAGACTGATATCTATCCAAAATTTGAACATTTCCCTTTTTTTTCAGTTGTTTCGTTTTCCAAAAAAGGTGCCAGGTTCCCGGATCTCGCTCTCTTCTTCCTCCTTTTTCTTTGCCTTTTCGCCTCTCTTATCTTCCCTCCCGACCAAATATCGTTCTGAGTTTGTTGACTCTTTGGACGCACATGTGCAAACTAACCGTGGTCTCGCATGTTTGTGTGTCTCTCAGGAATGTGAGCTCTGCGGGCGAGGAGGCAAGACGTAGGATGAGAGAGTGCGATGGCCTAACAGATGCGCTGCTCTTCGTCATTCAGACATCTCTGGGCAGCAGTGAGATCGACAGCAAGGTAAATGTGTGTCTGATTTTGTCTTGACTACATACCAACCACCAACGGTCTCAATCTACCAAAGTGAGGACATTTTTGGAACGTGGGACATTTTGACTGGTCCCCGTGACTTCAAAGGCCTGTTTGAGGGTTCACTCCTAAATTCCGTGCTCCATCAGCATCCCATCCCAGCTGGAGATCCGATTTTGCCGGACACCGGATCACAAAGGCGTCAATTGACTTACAGCAGCTTGAGATGGAGGGTTAATTGAGCGCATTACTAAAATAAAAGTGTCCAGTTACCTTTCAAAATAAAAGAAACTCTGTTTGAAAAACAGATTCAATTCCCACATCACATTTCACTACAATTCCCACAATAACATCATAACGAGTGGAGCCAGGCATGGTAGAAACAGAAATCTCCACAAACATCAGCAATTCATTCCATCAACTTGTCTTGGTGGGAACGATAGATTTTTGGTGTATATGTGTTTACAACGGTGGGAGGATCATCATCAGACATTCTGATGTTTACAGCAGACTGGAGATGCAACGCTGCTGTAATGCAGTATAAATGCAACAAGTGGAATTCTGAGGCAAGAAGGTTGATGTTTGAATTGATTTTAGCTTATGATTAGTTGGGATGGATAAGGTTAGGGTAGAAAGTGGGGTAATTGGGTAATATGTCTATGAAATTCCACACAAAGATAGAAATATGAGGATGTGTGCGCGTGTGTGTGTGTCTATGAGATTTCTAGAAAAATATTTTTTCTTTTATATATATACATTATAACATTCCTTTTTTTTAACCACATCCTGGCAGTTTTTCTTCCCCACAGATGATATTATGACAGATTACAATTAATCTCTCAGTTAATAATATGATCTATAAAGAGCCATCATGTGGCGCAGTGGTTGACATGCTGCTCACAGCTTGAAGCCAAAGGCGGTAGAAGTAGTGATGAATGGAACAATGATCTATGAAGGCTGGTATGGGTGCTGGGAAAATGAATGTACACTATGTGAAATATAACAAATGTCTACTTTTACTTATGGTGGACACACTGATTTCCCCCCCACTATGCTTTTTAATATTGATCATCCTACATATTAAAGCCACGCGAACAAAAAATTCTGGTTAAATTAGCAGCTGAATATTTCTTACCACAACCAAAGTGAAAAACAAACTTTGGAAGCGGGTCAACAGTTATCCACAGCCTTGAGAAAGAATATTTATCGCGGCTGGAAAGTATCTGCGCTCCTTGCTGCCATTTCAGCTCTGCCACTAGGCTGCGGGTAAAGTTGAGTGGGTTTATGTCCGCTTCGTGTTTTTCTGCACGAGGACGTGTTCATGTTGTGTTCATGACAGTGCACGGAGGCCATTCGATACTACATAAACAGTGTCAAGGATGGCTGATTTCTCAAGGTCTCTGTCTCCTCGCCTCTCTAAATGGCCGTCCTTAATCACTATTTAACAGCCCGCCCCCTTCCTCATCTGCCTCCGCCACCTGCAGTCACCAGAGGCTGCTGTCGCCACAGTAACAAAGACAGATTGGCGGGCTTACCAGCAAGCGCTGACAGTTAAAATAACGATGCACATTAAATGAACTAGTCACCACTCGCAGGTGAACCAGCAAGCGGTTTACTTAAAAGTTGTCCCATTAAACACATTCTGCAGGTGATGGATGGATGTAGCGCACCGCTGAAAGTGCATCTGGAACTTTGAAACCAGAATTCCCAGTGTGTAACAGCAAAACAGGGATGCACCATAGCTGCATGGTCATTTTGCACTTTCTGCCTTATAAGTCCATCATCTTACTGCCTTATACAGAATATATAGACCAGTTGAAATACTAAATAGGTCAATATATAGGTCTATGTTGAAATATAGATCTCAGTAACTCTGTTTTGTAAAAGTAATCAATGGAAACATAACAGGGTGGCCACTGGCTGAGAGAGAATATACGAGAACATGTTTTCTTGTTTAACAGCGGTCACTTCTGCCGATTATTTTTATGGAGTTAACAACAGCGTTGCAGTATAATTTGGCAGATAATGAGCATGATATATGAGCACATTGTGATAAGGCATCCAGAGCCGCAGCCTTGCTGGGATCCAATGTAACATCACACGCCAGTGCTTAATTAGAGCTTAAAATAAAGGCTGCGAGCACGGCGGTAGCACATAGTTCAGATGTACCTTATTATATCAGTAATGGAAGAAAGACAAGAGCAAATCAGAAATGGCAGCAGATTTTCTTGGGATTATTACAGTTTTCACTGTGAAAAATCTCAACTTGTAGAGTAAAATGCTTTTGTTTGGCTGCTGCATCCATGGCAATTACAAGTGCGACATTATCAATTTTGGGCAAAGATTAGAGTAGTAAATCCAAGTATGAAATATCAACAATACTGTAAACCCTCCTTGTTCACTCCACAATGTGCGAATAGAATTTCAGACATTAGCGCAGCTCACTGAAGTGAAACACTGTTTTCGTTGTTCAATCTCTCCAGGCTGGCTGTTCAATTAAACTCCATCGTTGCTTCTTTTTTTTTTTTTTTTTTTTTTTTTGTTTCATTTTTCTGTCTGTGTAAACCAATGGTCGGGCAGAGGGAGAAGATTGATGATTTGTCTTTGTTCGTTTCCACTCTGCTGATTTCCAAAGACGCTAGACAGGCGTGCAACTCAAACACCGACTGAAAGAAATGACACCGATAAACTATAATAATTAGTTTGCTCTCATTCAGAAGCGCACGCGGCTTTGGTGGGTTTGCTTCTGTACTTGTTGTTTAATGAGGTGTGATACAAAATATTGGACTTGTCATGGTTTTCTCATTTACCTGTGCAACTTCTAACCTTATTTCAAAGTCAGAGCCAAGATTCCTTTGATATTCCCTTGTTTCTCTTACACCCTGTCTGGCTCGTGGGTGGGGGGTGGTGGGGGTTGGACTAAGTGGGTGTTTTTTATTATCATCCTTTAACTTTATTGAGCACTTTTAAGATATTTTCGGGGTCACGACTCGAGACTTGCCCCTTCAATTCATCATTTTTATATCTCCTTCTTCATCACCAGACGGTGGAGAACTGCGTTTGCATCCTGAGGAACCTGTCTTATCGCCTGGCCGCCGAAACGTCGCACGGGCAGCAGGGGGGGTTGGAGGAGCTGGACGGCCTGTTGTGCGACGCCAACGGGCGCGATGGCGAGAGTTCCGGCTGCTGGGGCAAGAAGAAAAAGAAAAAGAAGGGAGCAGATCAGGTAAGGGGCGAAGATGATTTTTGAAAAATGCTAACTGGTGGCGGGGTCGGGAGTCGAGTAGGTATCAGAACGCATTATTCCCAACTTTATGATATCATCAATGCCTTCAGTGACCTCCCGCGCATGCATGAAGCATCTGCTTTCATTACTCATCACTTCTGACACATGGGGACATGAAGGAATTAAACAGCTTACCTGATGAAGCAGGAACACGGAGAGTTTTGGAGACATCTCTGACTTCAGCAGAAATGTCTGGTAAATAATAGAAAGCAGAAATCCCATTCAGCAAGCTGAGTTGAAAGGTGTCCGCTCCTTTTATAAAAGGGGAGTTTAGTGTTGCGTTTGATTGCTTCTCAGTTGCAGAATTTTTGGATTTGAGGATTTTATATGCTAATGAGGTTGCCTGCTAAATTACTGGAAATAAGTCAAAATGCACACCTAAAGGTTAAGTATTTTTTGAAAATATTGGCTAAATGCAACAGTTTATTGACTGCAGTCTACAGCACCTACACGTGAACCATTGGTTCATTTGAGTACAAAAGGTAATAACATTTCTTCAACAATAAGTTGACAATTTGTTTTAACAGCATTAAAACACTTTTTTATGTTATATTTTTTCTTGTCCCAGTTAACAGATATTCAGTTTCCAACTGTGCTTGTCTGATTAAGAGGGCAGCCGATCCCCCTCCCCAGATCCTCAAATACTGATGTTCTGGGTTGGTGCCTGGCCTAACTAACTGCACCAAAGCATCTATATTTAATGACCCAGAAATAAAACTCAACATCTGACAAATTGCTTCTTTAATGTGTTAAATCATACTTCAGCAAAGATGGCATAACGTCTTGGAAATGGAATTTAATATTTGGCATTCGACTGACTGACAAGATCCCTTGAACGAGAACATATTAAACTCGCCGGGCTTTTTTAGTACTTGTAATAAACGGAATACTTTGTGACGTGGATTCACTGTGTTGCTGGATACATTACTCTGGGCTTTTTGGTCCATTGACTGCAGGTAATTTTTTTGGCTGCAACCCCATGACACTTATTATTTAGTCCATCAAGTCCAGAGCATGGCCTGTTGTACTCTAGATCTGCACCGTGCACCATTGTTCATAAATCTTTTACCAACCACCAAGCCATGTTTACAGTCATTTCATCTACCCTGCCATGTGATTGGCTGATTTCTGGTTGCATACCTTTGAAGCGGCGTAATTTAAAAAATGCCTTGACTGAATGACTTTAATTTGTTTTATATAGAATTATAAACTAATATTCATAATATTCATACAATGTCTGATTTCTCAAGGCAAAATTAAGTGATGGTGTACTCTCGTGGAAAAAAAAAGGGCATCCTGTTTTCCAAATGGCCTCAAGATATAAGAAGCCTTTGATGCTGTAATTTGAGAGTATTTGAATAGATAAAATGTTATGCACACATGTACACAACCCAAACTAGAGCACCTTTCTCAAGAGACACACAAGTTCATGTTAGCTTCATGGCAAATTTGAGAATGTCGATAGGGAACAAGATGGATGGAAATAGAATTAGAAAAAATGGAAAGGTGAACCAGAACTCTACAGAGAAGATATATATATATATATATATATATATATATATATATATATATATATATATATATATATATATATATATATATCTCAACAGGGGGGAATAAGGGATATTATCAGGGATATTATCAACAGGGGGGAATAAGGGATATTAATGACAAGCAAGAGAGGAATAGAGCAAGAGTAACAATAGAGCAAGAGAAGAGATTTGGTTTCATGCCTACTTGAAAGAGCTGTAGGCACGTCACTCAAAATAAAGGTTCAAACATCAAGGGATTCTAGACGAGGTGTGAAAACTGTGGAGTTTTAACTTTATTTGTCAAAGCAAATATAGGAGTCAAACATTCTCTTGGCCCAGCAGACATCTCTTTTCTCTCTTGGTTCATTCCCACAAGAC
Organism: Lagocephalus sceleratus; assembly: GCA_911728415.1. NCBI lineage: Eukaryota > Metazoa > Chordata > Actinopteri > Tetraodontiformes > Tetraodontidae > Lagocephalus > Lagocephalus sceleratus. The sequence goes on from CAJVRN010000046.1 coordinate 829,335, forward strand.
CCTGCATTACCGCTTCCTCCTACGTACTATATTTAAAGGAGCAAACTCTTTTTTTAAAAAAAAGGATGTGTCACTGAGTTTCAGACAAAACAAAACAAATCTGTTGAAAACGAAACAGCACCGTCTCACCCGCCTCTCTCTCTCCACAGTGGGACGGCGTGGGGCCCTTCCCAGACACTGTGGACCCGCCCAAAGGGGTCCAAATGCTGTGGCACCCAACAATAGTCAAGCCCTACCTCACCCTGCTGTCGGAGTGCTCCAATCCTGACACCCTGGAGGGAGCAGCGGGAGCTCTTCAGAACCTGGCTGCGGGTAGTTGGAAGGTAGTATTATTGTTTGATTTAAACAATAATCCCTGACAGAAGCAAATTTCGAAAAAAAGAAAAGGCGTGAATGAAACAGATTGAGTTGCCATTGTTTCTTTTACAGAACAGGATTAGTTTCCACTGCCTGATTTTGTTTCAAATGCCAAAGTGCTGTCATGGCTCCAGGCCCACCACCATGTGATATTTATTTAGAGACGGCACACAGCCAAGAACACCCGCCTTTGTCCCATTAGTAGACCACATATTCACCAAAAAAGTAGGGAACCTATAATAATCATTATCTCTCCTTTTCCAGGAGAGATAATGATTCCTCCTCTATTGACCCTCTTGATCAGGATGATTGAAATGCAGTCCCACTTTTGAAAATCACATATCATCAGCCTGGTTCAGCATCCAGCCAGATAAAATATTTTAGACACAATCCATTTTACAAGGCTTGTATTTATTTCTTGGTGGAATATATTGTTTAGCAGAGGTACAATAACTGTAATGGTGTAAAAGCTCCAAGCTTCAGCGCCTCTGGGGACGGGACCAGGGTTCAACAGCAGATTACTGTTGAAAGTAGCTTGATGGTAATAACGTATAAACCACACGGTCATATCATAAAGTGATGGTAAGGCCAGCTTTAGCCTCGAGGGGGGTAGAAACACTGCAGCGGTGGCCTCGGAATGACCTTTGAATCGTAAAACGTCATTGGAAAGTTGGTAGAAGTGTTGAAAAAGCAGCTCAGTCAAAAGGTTTGATTGTTCGCTGTATGTGAAAAGTGGAGACAGCGGCGTATGAAACATTTTTCTGATCCCATGAATATATATGTGGGAGTTCTATTGTGTCTAATTTTGGTTTCGGGAACACTTAACCAAAGGTTTGTAGAAAAGTAGAGAAAGAGGGAATGTGAGTTCATAAAGAAACAAGGTTGTTTCCTCTTAAAAAAAAGCGTTATTCTACCTTTATGAGAACCACTTTGGAAGCTGAAAAGTCTAGTTTTTTAGGTCACAAATATGAGAAGAAATGGTTGTTTCCACAGATAATTACTTCCTATATGTGTGTGTGTGTGTGTGTGTGTGTGCATATGTGCACATGTATTTCATGTCCCTTTGGGTCAGTAGAAAAATATTGCTTTAAAATGACTATCACTGCCTGTTCTTCAGCACCCCTCCACTCTTCCTGAGTTCAAACACGTCGTGCCGCTTTAGCCGTGTAGGACTGAGTGGTCCATTGAAGCACACTTTGATGGCTATCGAGGGACTGTGAAGTGATCTCCAGGCTCCAAACTCTTCTGTCAAATTCATGTAATCGTCCCTCTTGCAGTATATCACTTTTGAGTCACTTTAATGTCTCAGTTGCTCTTATATTGACCCAGAAAGTGTCCCATTTAACCTCTGCTTTTCTGGTTTCACAAAGCCTGATGAACAGTTTGTCTTGGAATTGCTCATCTGAGTGGGGGCAGCAGTTTAGCCACCTGACCCATAAAACACTGGACTCCTGCGAGCACAGCATGATGCCTCCTTTTTTAGGCTGAAGCGAGTCATACCCCATGTCTCGAAGACCAATTCTGCTTTGCCTAATTCGCCTTCCTGGTCCCAGCACCATAGCTCCCAGTGTCAGTCGGGCACTAACAACCCCTTCAAAGTGACTCCTGCAATCCTCCCCATGTTGTGGTAAACTTTCCATCCCAGAACTGCTGTTTAACTCCTCTTCATCGTCTTTTTTCCCCCCAGTGGTCGGTCTACATCCGAGCCGCCGTGCGTAAAGAGAAAGGCCTCCCCATCCTGGTGGAGCTACTGAGGATAGACAACGACAAAGTGGTGTGCGCCGTGGCCACAGCGCTCAGAAATATGGCCCTGGATATCAGGAACAAGGAGCTTATTGGTGAGTGCTGATAAAACCCCATCGCTGGCATTTTAAATAGCATTAAATTAGACAGCTGCTCTTTCAGGTTCAAGCCCATTTATTTATTTGCCAAAGTCCGAAGCCAGTTGTTATCTCTAATTGCATTCTCTCGACGCCGCGGCGCTGGGGTCCGTCCCTGCAACAGCGTTTCCATTCAGAGCTAGTCAAGGGCTGCACTTAAATAATGTAATAAAAGGCCCAGAGCTGGCTGTAACAATTAGTTAACTAATTTGACATTAATACCGGGTTCTAATTAGCTTTGTGTTTTAGTTTGGCATTTTCAGGCATCAATTCACTGTGATTGATTGACTCTCCTGGCGTCCACTCTGCTGGTAATGAACTGAGGTTTAAAGTGTGGCTTTTAGCACGTTTTTTTTTTTTTTTTTTTGGTCCTGAAATTACAGTAATCTGCAGCTGCCTCAATTCACGCCACGGTGAAAGTACAATTCACTTTATTAAATAAAGCATTGAAAAGCAGCATATCGAGAGGAAATACTGCAGCAGCTGAAACCGAGGAGACTGCGGGCACACCCACAAAATACGGGCCCGCTTGTCCCTCGGGGAATTGTCGGAAGAGGAGGTGTGCTCGGGCATGGCGAGGCCCACGTGTGCACGCAGGTGCGTTACCTATGCAATGTGCCAAAGGTGGTCGTGGCGCATGAACCCCGTCCAGCGTGATCAATAAATCTGGAAGTTCGCTGCGGTGGACTGCTCCGAAAATCGAAGGCGTAATGAAAAAAACACAAAGGCAATAAAGTTTGAGCTGTTTTCTTGCTCCTGCAACCGTACGAACAACAGCATTAATGGCGACTTATGTCGTGATTACATAGGTCATCGATCCTGTGCTGGTCTGTTATTATCATCATGGGACAGACACCAGTGATCACCAGTTAACTTGATGCACACCACTGCTTTTATGAGTGCATTTTATGAACATACAGATTGTTCGTTGCTTGTTTGGGTACTAAAATATTTGTTCTGCTGGCGTTTTTGGGGAAGTGAGGACATTTGGGCTGATCCTCACAACAAAGGACTGATTGAGGGCTTTAACCTCTAACCTTTAACCCAAGCTCTTTTTTGATATACATTCTTAATATGTCTTTGCTATTTAGGATTATTGGGACCTGATAAGTATAAAGACTGAGAATCATGTTTTAACAATATTTTGAAACAAGTGGATTTTGGGGACAATGATGTCCACATACAGGGACAATCAATCTAAATCTGTAATAATATAATGTTTATGGGTTAGATGTGTTTATGGTGGACATTTGGCCCCTCACTAAGAAGAATTAGCTTTTATATTTTGGTGACCCAAAATCTAATTTCCACATATGTGGACGCCAGGTCTTAGGAGGTTAAGGTTGAGGGTACAATAGTGTTATATAATAGGTTAGGGTGATATATACATGCAATATATATATTATATACATAAAAGTCCTCACAAAGATGCAAGTGCAAGGATATGTGTATGTGTGTGTGTGTGTGTGTGTGTGTGTGTATGACATCACCCCACCACCGCCGGTATCTCTGATTATCTGCGCTTCCTTGTGCGCTCACTGGTTTCTATGGCAACGGCGCTACCCTCAGTCTCAGGAGTGAAGGGCTCCCAGAGCCTTGCTCGGTTTCGCCGGGGCTGTAGCAAAAGTGACTGGGAATGCCTTTGGCAGAGGGCTCAATGCACTAAAACTGTGATTGTCTTGCTGGGACACGGAAGAAGGTTAGAGGATAATTAAAGCCTCTGCACAGATTCATTAGTTTGATGTGTCTTTTTTTTCTTCACTGCACCTGCACATGTAATAAAGACATCTCACAATATGATATGCATTTGTCTTTGCGTGTATGTATATTCCGTCATCTTAAAATGACTGAATTTTTGCATCACAACCCCGGACAGACTCCCTGTTAAACAACAAATCATTAGATTATCATCATAAATGAGCTGCAGATTTGTGTTGTAAAATGGAGATTCTTTGATTAGATTATGGCGACAGAACCGTTGCTAAACGCAACAAATTAAGTTGTTTTTTTTTTTTTAAGAAGAAATCATTAAATCATTTAAAAGACTCTGATCCATACTAATCCTGTAGCATTCTAACGGCAGCACATTGCTCCAAACAGATAAACAGACCCCGATTTTCCTTTGGAGATAAGGCACAACTGGCAAATTCATTTAGATAATTGATAATCTATTATTATTGCATTTAGTTTGTTTTTCCATTATGGGCGCTTATGAAAACTGAGTAATGAGCATGTATATTTTGAGGAAAAAAAGTGCATAAGATATATGGAATTAATGAATTGATTTGATTTGCTATATATATGCATAGGCAAAGTAACATAGTCGCACCTGTGAATGCCTCACACAGTTGTTTCTGACACCTGCAAGGCAGAGCTGGTTCGACTTAAAAATAAAATATGCAACAGGGACAGGGAGAATTAGGACTAACGCAAATTACGACTTCAACAGAGGTACTGTGACTTTGATCACCAGGGAACTGTGAACAGTTTTTCTCAAAAACACCAGGGCACGAGAGGGTATCATCTGAGTATTATAAACCAGACTGGTATTTTTTTTTTTTTTTTTTACTAGTATCCACGAAGCCATCTTTGTCCCAGCGGTAAAGGCGGAAATACAGTTTCAGTATTCCATTTTTGAGTTGAAGTTCAAAAATGTGTTATTTATTCTGCTTGAAGTGAGGGGCTGCAGGGTAAGTGGCATGCTCTTAAAAACTGTGAATTCATCTGAAATCATTGCTCCTATTCTAGCAAAGGAACGATTCAACACTTATGTCACTTATGTCCAACGTTGCGGGAGCTTTTGTCTTTAAAAGCAAACGTGTGGAATTTAAATCTGGCTTTGGTGTTTATGGACTTTTGCTTATCAAGCACCCGTTAAAGATTTAATACGATCCAACACTTCTGTGCCTTTACAGACTGGCGGCGATCAAAAATAATGAGCTGAAAGCACAGTTGGAAGCTGTGTTGAGCTGCAGAGTGGGCTGTAGGCTCTGTCTTTACACCTACTGCTTTCCACTCAACCTTCAAAAGGATTCCTTTCTTCATTATTAAAATGTCTTTTTGCACTCGAGAGGATGGTGGTCTTAATGATAGGTTTAGTTAGATAGACATTATTTGGATGTTTGCGTTGTGGATGACAGTGATTAAAGCCTCTGCAACAAATGATTGCTTTAAAAAAAGAAAGAAAGGAAAAAAAAAGTCAATTTAGGGATCAGCTTTGCAGAAGTGCTGAGTCAGCTGAAAGACAAATGAGATGTGTGGGTATACAGAGTGTAAGCGCGGGGTTGAAGCGGAGGAGAGTCTCGCAGATCACTCGGTCTCCCCTCCCGGGGAAGGCGCGAGCCGATGTGCGTCGGCCGAGGCGGAGCGGGATCAGCCAGAAAAACTCTCGCTCGGCGCTTGTTTACGAGCCTCCCTCGCTGCGGCGACTCCGCCTCGCGCCTGCCCTTCGCTCCGCGCCGGCTGCTTATGCAGGAAAACAGCGGTTTTTAGCATCCGAAGTTTCAAAGCCAAGTGCGCTGATCTTTGTCAGATCAGAGTTCCGCTCAATTATCGTCATTTTGCATGGCTAATCTAGAGCAAGCCATCTTCTGAAAAGCAAATAGTCCATTAAAACTCACACTGCAGTGTGTCAGAAGTTGTTAGTGCCGGTGAGTTTGGCAGCACCACCATGGGGGGGTTGGGGGGGGGGGGTAGTTTTTGCACGAGAGCTCCGGCAGGACGGGCGGAGATGGGAATCAACCCTCGTACGCGCTGACCTCGGAGGAAGTGCTCTGTGACCGGACATGGATGAGACAAGCGGAGGGGGTGGGGGGCGTGCCGTGTTCGGGAGGATTCCGGCAGGGAACGGAGGGAGCAGGGAAAACACGACCGAGGCTGCCAAAGAGCATATGTATGCTTATGTTCCAATCCCTCGGTAATGTGATTTATGCGGCGTATTGATGTCGCCGGGAATCACATTTCTCATCTGTCATTGCCTTTTTGTCTCTCTCCTGATTTCACCTCCTTCATAGTTGTGATTTGCATAATATAATGCCTCTGTAGCAATAAATAAGTCCCATTCAGCGCCGCGACGTCTGTCAGCGCAATTCCTCCCCATTTACTTACAGATGGTAATTTGACACACATGAATTGGGATCAGAGCGAGAGCGCCAAAGAGGCAACCGGTTACCAAAAGGTTCCTCCTCTTCCAGCGCTGCACAAAGCAGACGCGCTCCAAAGTCTGGAGTCTCTCGGCTGAGCGCTGCGTTCAAAAAATCTGTATTTATGTAAAATCTCGTTGCACAATGTCACTGGCTCAGGGAATTCCTCAATGACTGTGTTCATGGATTTTGTAAGGGGTTCATTTGAGGCAGTACAGCCATGCGATGCATAGAAGGTGGCTGTGTTGCGTCTGTTAATTCAGTGCTCTTAATTTGCCTGTATCCCTGGTTTTTTTTTTTTAAATCTATGAATTAAACTCAAACGAAACATAAAGTTTCCAAGCCTCTATGTAAGGTATGCTGTGATCTCTGGGCGGGTTGCCGAGGCTTCTGTGTTGTGTCTGGTTTTCGGATCAGATCTCGCAGCCAGTGATCAATACAACCCTCACAGCTCCCGGAGACCACCCGGATCAGTCGGCATCTGCATTCATTACGGAATTTCCTGGCCCTTTTTCTCCGCGTGCTCGGGCTCGGACATCAAACGGCGATCCTCGCCGCCCGAGACCACCCCCCCCCCCTTTTCAAGCGAGTCAAGGGGCACTTGTTTTGGTGCACGACGGTTTGATCAAGATGTTCACCTCTAGCTCTGATAGGTGCAGGAGCTCCTCAATTCTCTTTGATCCACCTATCAAAACACCTTTGGAATGCTGATAACATAGATACTTGTTTGTATTAAATGGTGGCTGGTTGCCGAAAACTCACTTTTTTATATATATAAACATATATAATGTATAATACATATACTTTTTTTTTTTTTTTCTAAATTGAGATTCTCGTTATTTCCTCGTCTCTGTTGGATGATCAAAGTGGAAAGAAAGTTATAATAAGTTCTTCCGATGGCTGTGAATGGTTGCTCTGGTGATGCAAAGGTCATTAGTTCGATGACAGGCCCCGTGAGGAAGATATCGAGCCTCAAACGGCTCTCGATGCAGCCCCTCCAGTGTATAATTGTGCGTGACTGGTTATTCCTCCTGATGAGCGGCTGATGCGCGGCGAGGTAGCCTTCACCCTTCTTATCTCAGCCCGTCCAGAGATTTCCTATTGGGTTAAATGGTCGGATACATGTGAAATTGCGACTATAGGCGATTGCGCTAATGTGTCCTCAAAAGTCAATAACGGGGAAGGACTCTAAAGATCCGTTAGGCTATTTTCACACACACACCGCCCCAGTTTGTCCCATTATTCTACGTGCCTTTTTTTATTCCCGCGTGGAGACGTGGGTTGGATTTAAATCAATTCCCATTTAAACTGTGTCACTTTCCTAATGTGATATGTGTCATTTTGCCCTCCATTAAAGCTGCTTCCAGTTTGCGGCCGTGTAACACGAGTGTGACCACTTTCCTCGACATTCATGTTTTTTTTTTTTTGTTTTGTTTTTTTTGCCCATATGCATGCGCCGAGCTGTGGGAAATCAATCAGCCGTCTGGGGCGATATTTGAGGTTTATGCTCCCCCCCCCGCCCCCATAACAGCCGCCGCCTCCGTCCGGAATGGTCGGAATCCTTCCTCGGTCTTTGGCGCCGCCTCGCAGACACGGAGTATGCCGCTCACGTCGACATCAGTGACACGCGCTGAGAGGCAGCTCGTGCACATGCTTGACATTTCCGAGGGACATCGTGTTCGCATGAAAGTTTGGATTCGGGGAGCTGTCGAGTCTCGTCGGAAAGAAATCGAATTTGGATCAGATTCGAGCAGTGCGGCGTCCCTGAAACACTGTTTCCCCCCCCCAACACCAAAATACCAGAAAGTCACCCGTCTAGCGCGGGTGACTTTATTCACTTTCATAAAATATGGAGCTGGTGCTATCCAGGAGAAAAGCAAGCGTTGCATTTAAAGCTGTGGAATATCTGGAAAGCATTTTATGCCATTCGGCAGCTTGTGAATAAAGACATTTGAATCCAAATAAAGACTCTTTATAAAGCAGTGATTTTAAAGTGAAGAAAATAAGCGCGTTCAATAACAGCAACAGATGCTCTAAAAATATGCATACACATGCCGACTTCTTTCCCCTCATCATCCCTGTCTGTCATGATAACACTGAATTAGTCTTCCTTTTACTTCGTCCTTTTCTTTTTTTATCCTCTTCTCTCGTCTCAGCGCCCCTCTTGTTGGGCGCCCCCCCCCCCGTCCTCCCATCCGTGTCATCGCGCTGCCGTATTGAGCTCGCCTTCTCGTCCCCAACATGCAAATAATTGGGCTAACTCTGCCTTTCTCTCTCTCTCTCCCTCTCTCTCTCTCACTCCCTCCTTTCGTCCTCCTCCTCTTCCCCGTCTCTCACGCCCGCTCCCCCCCGTCTCCTTCCAAAAGCCATTTCAGACATGAGCTCATAATGCCCCACCTTCCCTCCTTTGCAGTCTCTCCGTCTTTGTGTCTTGCGCTGATGACTTCAACGCCGAGGACGGTTACTGTGGAAACCAAAGCGGTTGCACCACAGGGATGCCACTAATTGCATGATTGCTAACTTGAGCATCTGTGTGAGTCAGAGGTCAGGCGGCGTTTTCGTGCAGAGGCGGGAAAGTTTCTCAGCCTCGTTGGCGAGACGGATGGGTTTCCGAGAGATTGTTTGGGTTCAGCTGCCGCGCCACTTGTTTTGCCCCCCCTAGAAAAGGCTGCGATCGCTGTAAATACGCTCTCGAGCGACCGCGTCTCTCCGGGTCTCACTGGGCGTGCTGCGAAATTTCTGCTTCGCCATCACAGCGAATCTCCCGTGTGCGAGGCTGTGGCAGGTCTTTTATCAGCTCACTTTGTTCTCGCTGGCATTCTCTCCGCGATACACTGTGCCCCACACTGGGGCGCAACGGACAGAGAAGAAGAATGAGAGAACAATCAGGAGCGGAGGGAGTGAGAGAAAGGGCTGTCATCCCGTGATGATTTCTTTTTTTTCTTTTTTTTGCCCCGCTGTCCCCTCGGGATTTGACTCGTGTTTAGGTGACGCTTGTGTGGCATACTGATTGATTTTCTCCCTTTTCAAAAGTGCTAAATAATGAGCGCTCGTAGCCACGTGAATTAACTCGCCCAAACATTCCCAGCTTAAAGAAATAGCCGCCGCACTCGGTGAAAATTGTCCCTTCGCTTGATAAGGTGGATGCGTGTGTTCATCTCTTCAACTAGGCATCACTTTGATGTCATTATCAAGGCTTTAATGAAGCCACGAGTTAAAAAATTTGCTACCTTTCCTCTCTGTTCTCACTTTAGAGGCACACGCTTTCACACCTTGGGCGGTAAAGCAGCATATATTAAGGACAGACACCAAGAGAGAGAGATATAATTGATGTGAAAAGGATAGACCACATGAAGGATGGATGCTTTATAAAGAAGGATGTGATGGCAAGCCTCCTTCCAGTGCGCGCACACACACACATCTCTCAGCCCCGTTATCCCTCATTTATCTATCTCTCCTCTGCACAGTCGCTTTATGTTTCGTGTTTCATTCCCTCGATTAAAATGTAGACACGTGTCGCTTTCCGCCCTTAAAATGTCTTATTTAGTTTAGCAAAGAAGAAATAAAAATCACTTTTTTGCTAAATGCCGCACAACCTTTCTCCGAAGTGTTGACATGTTGCATGTAGTTTTACTTGCAAATGGGATTCCGATGTGTTGTTTCACACTCGCTTGGAGTCTCAGACACCATAACCAAATCACGGTCAGATTTTCAATAAAGGACTATCCCCACAGAGCAGAAATCAACACCGTTGATTTGAAAATGGCGCCCCCTTTCGACCATCAGTTACAACAATATACTGTTTACTATATCTGTAATACAAGCAAAATGTATGCCCTGTTGACTCAGATGAGAAGTGATGATTATTAGAGATAATGTGTGTGTGTGTGTGTGCTTAATGCAGAAATAATCACAATTTTACATTGTTTCATAGCTGCAAGCCAGAAACAATTCATTGAAATTCATTCATCCACAATCCCGTTCATATACCTCAGAGATGGTTTGGAAACAGAAGCAGAGGAAGATAAGTAAGTGCACTATAACCCACCCCTGAAGCCCAGCGTATCCTCTGATATGCATTTGAACCAAACCTTTATTCCAGACCTATATGATGCCCTCAGCAATCAAGCAATATCGCCTTTTCCCACATCTCCCCGAGACAATTACCCCCAATTTTTCTTCAATAACACTCTCCCTTCTCCCTCAGTAAACAATCAAATCTCTCCATTGTGGAGGGTAATTGGATCTCTTTAAATCAAATCAGCGATTACGGCCCTGATGAAGCACGCTCTGCTCAGCTGGAGTTGGCGACACGGGGGAATGCGGCACAGGAATACATTACCAACCCTGCCTCCCAGGTGAAGAAGGCTATTTTGGATCAGTGGTGTAATACAGGTTTATTAGAGTGTGCAGTGATCAGCGCAGGGCTTGTTTCCCTCCTTGAGGACATGTTCTGTGTGTAGCTCACATGTCAGTGACAGAGAAGCAGAGGGGAGGCTGTGCTTCAGCGTGTGGAGGCGCCGTTTGTTTTGCTCTCTGCTCGTGAAATAGGCCACCGCAACTTAATCAAACATAAACAAAAATCTGAACGAGATCCTCAGAGATCATTCGTATATATCATCAGTCATTCAGATTTTGACACATAGTTCTATTTAAATATCCACAACAGGACACTGAAGACATTGTTGCACACAATTTTGCAGCAATATCAGGAAAGTGTAGCAGCTCCTTCTCATTTAGATGAATCTATAATTCATCATATGCTATTTCCAGGCGTAGGATATCATCATGCCTGGGTGTTAGGAAAGCGATGTCCGCGCAGGGCTGCGCTTCAGTTTAACCTGATCTCTTTTAGTCACCGTGGTTTGTTTGCGTATATGTGGTGCTGATGTGTGTCCTCTTCTACTCATGAATCTGTTGGCTGACAGAAAAAAAAAAAAAAAAAAAAGGCATTCCTGCAAGATGCAAGATCCTTCTAATGTTGGATTTTCTATGTTTCCTTCTGGTTTTTATCATCTGTGAGGCACTTTGCACTACACAAATGTATGAAAAGTGCCATATAAATAAATAAAAAGTAAAGTAAAGTAAAGATGGACAGTGTACATGTGAAAACATCTCACATTTTAAGCAATCAATAAAAAAAGTCACTATTAAAAGACAAAATAATAAAAAAAAAAAATCCTATTCAGTTATTAAGGAGGCCCTTGGAATCCCTTTTACCCCTGTTTGTGGAAAGTGTGGAAAATCTGCTAAAGGATTCAGGAAGCATACATTTGAATGAAATGTGTCATGTTATTTGTTCACTCATAATAAGCTTGCTTGCTCGTCTTTACTTGCTGTGACTGTGTTTACAGAGAGTAAATAACACTTGCAGCTCTTTCAGGAGACGTAAGAAGGAGTTTGCGGGGTATTTTTCATCGTCGTATTTGTTTAACGTCCTTTTATTGGGCTCTCCCCGACACTTGTGCCCTCTTCTCATATATGATTGTTGTTTTCTTCCTTTTCCTCTCTATTTTCTCACATTATCCTCTTGTGCACTCCCCTCTGTGGGCGGAATGTGATGACATTGCACAGACTGATAGTGATATGCCTGCACACACCTGCAATCTCTCTCTCTCTCTCACACACACACACACACACACACACAAACAGACACACACACACATGCAAGCATGGCTATTTTAACAATATGCTGACCAGGCCTTTCTCTGGTAAGCAGACGGCACCTGCACAGCCGTACACACCTGCCTCTGATATTGTTAATGCCTGCGTCTATGCTCCACTTATTTTATTAGTATTGGACTCCCCACAGACAGCCAGCTTATAAATAAGTCACTCAGTCAGTCAATCAGTTAATCAATAAATTGTCTGTCATTCATGCAGTAAATTACCCAACAGTCACTTGGTATATTAGTCATGCAGTCTGTAAATGATTTACTCAACTGCTCAGGAATCCCGCATCATCCTCGAAAGAAGAAACAGAAGTATATTAATCAGTCCGTCACCAGCCAGTCAAGAAATTAGTTTGATTCAAGGCAGTCAAGTAATGAGTCCCCCCCCCTTAGCAAAGAGCTTAACTTTGGCTTCAAGGCCAAAAGACAATGCTCGCTTAACCTCCATCCAGCCTGCCAGCTTGAGATAGCATTTGGCCAATTAACTCCCAGCTCCATCCTCGCAGATAGAGCGTGCATGTGTGTGAACGTGAATGAGAAAGGGCAGTCGTGTGCGTTAAGTATGTAAAACAGCATATGTTGTACAAGGGCATAAGTGCAGTCGTGCAATCAGTTGTTTATTAAGGTTTGAAGGTTGAAGCCTTGTCTTTTTTTTTTTTTTTTTTTTTTTCGCTGCGCCCTCGACCTTTCCCAGATCACTAAATGATCTCCTCCCCCTGTAAGTGATCTTACATATCACAGACTGAAACCAAATGAGGTAGCCAATTTTTTTTAAAAAAGCATCGTAGATTGACAGAAAGGATCAAAGTAGAGTTTACAGTGGAATGTCAGCGATGTTGCACATTATGACTAACAAATGGAAGCATTTAGAGTGTAAATATTTTCTATTTTTGTGCTGTGGCAGGGAAACTGGGTTGTTTAGAAACCTCTATTCAACCTTTTGAAAAGTGCGTTCGGCTACTTTAGTTATTCTGAATTCGAGCTGAGCCGCCATCTGTGCGGTTCGCTTCATTTCAGGGCTGCACGTGGGTGAAACATGCAATATGCAAAGTATTTTTACCCATTTTGCTGCCGAATGCTTTCTTTCATCATGTTAAAGAATCGTTGAGACCACTTTAATGCTGTTTGATATGGACATAATGATGATAGCTCCAGCTAATGCTACATGGAGAGAAGTGTGTTTTTGTAGCATAAATTGTAGCATAAATCCTCAAGGCGCCCCAAAATAGAACCCATTTAGTGAAAACGTCATGCTCTGCCGATCAGTTACATTTTCAAGTTTCCAGTAACTGTTGCATTTTAGCACCAGGGAAAGGGCAGCTTGGAATCTGATCTCGGTTCAGCCTTGGTTCACCGTGCAAAAATCGCCTCTGTAGCCAAATTGATTTTTTTTTTTTTTTTTTTTTTTTCAAACGTGGAACATGACCTGTGGGTCTCACCCCAGGAGCTCGCAATTCTTCGAGTGGAGGCGGTGTTACGGCGGTGGAGACGGACCATCGATGAACCTCCGCGCCGTCAACACAGTTATCGCTTTTCCATCTCACTCACCTTATTTTGTCTGCTTTGGTTTTTTTTTTTTTTTTTTTCCCTCCTTGCGCCAGGTTTTTGGCCTCATTTGTACCCATCGCGATGCTTAGTTAAAAAGTTCACGACCGCACGCTTTAAAAAAAAACAAAAAACAGGAACAAACACAGAAACTTGAATTTCTTATCTAAATCTATGTAGAAATCCAAACCCTATCTACACTATGTGTTCTCATTTGTCTACAGCTCAAATTACATGGGTGGTTATGGCCTCATCGTCATTCATTTCTTCTTTGATATCCTCATTTCACTTCAATCCAAAACTGCTCCTCACTCCCCTGTTATTGCTTCTGTCTGCTCCACCCTCTCACTGGCTGCCTCCACAGGCTTTTTATCTGTCTCCAGCACTTCTTAATTACGCCCTCTCCTCTTTACTTCGATCCCTCCGACAATCCTTTGAATGTCATCTTTTCTTTTTTTTTTTTTTTTCATTTACTTCCTCTGTCAGCCTTTTTTCCCTGAAATACCAGGAGTCAACCTTTTTATTGGATTCTCAGCATGTCTGCGTCACAGGATGTGCACCGTGCCCTTTCTGCCTAAAGCTTTGTGGAGTTATCCAAGCAGCCAGCTGGATAAGTAACAATTAAAGCGAGAACGTTTCCTTTCTGGATATTATTGGGCTATCGATTGTGTCATCAGGATAAAAAAAAAACAAAAACAATATAAAGCTCAGCTAAAGAAAAAAAAAAAATCAATAACTGTCACCACAGACTCACACCGATATCAAAAATTTGCCTCCCCGAAAGTAAATTTGCCTCATATTTCTTCTCCCATCAGGGAAATACGCCATGAGAGACTTGATCCACCGGTTACCAGGAAGCAGTAGCAGCAGCAACAACAACACCAGCAGCAGCGGGACCTCTGGGAACGCGGGCCCTCCGAGCAAGGCCATGTCGGACGACACGGTGACGGCCATCTGCTGTGCGCTCCATGAAGTCATCACCAAGAACATGGAGAACGCCAAAGCCCTGAGAGACGCCGGCGGAATCGAGAAACTCATCGGGATCGCTCGCAGCAAAGGAGACAAGTAAGCACCGAGAGGGCGGCAGACGCCACACCGCTTTCCGCATTAGTGCTATTACCTATGAGTGAACATAACTGGGTGTAATTCAGAATATACCCTCAAGGGTGCCATTAAGATTTCAAGGCTAATGATGATATAACAGTTAAGAGCAGAGTTACCTGAGCTGTTGTTGAAATGGTTATTAAATCACAATTATGTTCATACGCCTCCATCAGCTTTAATCATGGTAAATTTACTGCTCAGGGAGGCCGAATATGAAAATACAACTACTGCAGAACCGGTTTATGTAACAAAAAAAAATGGAGGTAAAATGAAAAATGGGACCTATTTCATCCACGTCCGTGCTCAAATCCAGACATGTAAGAGGGGAGAAAGGATAGGTTGTTACTGGGGATTCTCCAAAGCCCCCCCGCATGCTGACCACCTCCACGTATCTGTCATTCATAACCGATCCTGACATTGACCGTTCATCCACGAAAGACAGCTGGAGAACAGGAAGAAAGGTGGGGGGGGGAGACTCCTGTCAAGGTGGAGGCCGAGCGGGGCGTCGTGCTTGACTGCTGTCGGCAGGTTACGGGACGTTATCAGATGGAGGTCAAGCGTTCGTTCGTGGTTATGGAGAGACACATAGTCTATTTAGGGAACGTTCTCAAGGGCACCATTATAGATAGGGATGAGGCGCTCCGAGGAACCTTCGCGAACCACGCCCAGGATAAACAGGGCCTGTATTCACATTAGAAGCTGGCCCATAGTTCATTTTGATTTCTTTTTTGTTCTGCATCTGAATTTGCATGCCATGACATTTTCTCCTCAGCACAACGAGTGTTTTATATGACTCTATTGTTCTTCATTTGCGCCATCTGGGTAAACAACAAAGCGCAACATTTTTCATGCAGTCACTCATTTGCTTCAAACAGAGAAAACTGATGGTTTGTGAGTGCTTATTCATTTGCTATTTTTCTGTCGAGCACATCCACGCTAGACAATCAAAACATTACATAAAAAGTCACTGACGTTCACATTCATGCCGTAAAACCCCTCTGCTGTACGTTTATACGCGGGGGAAAGACCCAAAAGTATATATGATGACAATGAATTCAGCCATTTTGGCCATTATCAGACTAATTACAGGTTCCTGGCCCATCCTGCAACTCATTGTCCACTAAAATGATATAAATGGTGTAGCCGTTCTGGTGTTCCCGGCTCATTTTACCCTACTTATCCATCCAATATGGATGTGGCTACATGTGTGCTGCACAAGGTAGGTCAAGGCGGAAGAGCCCCGTTACGCCTTAACATCGCAAGCGCTCCTGACCTGCACCTGCTCCCTGCGCAGATTCATAGAGGGCACCAACGGATGACAATATCAAAGGGTGTGTTTGCAGTTTGTAATGAGTTCTCTATCTCCAGACACTCAGCAAAGGTGGTAAAGGCAGCCTCTCAGGTCCTCAGCAGTATGTGGCAGTACAGAGACCTCCGCTCCCTCTACAAGAAGGTAGGACTCTGCAGTATATAAAGTCGGAATTTTTTTTTTTTTTCCCTGTGTTGTCATATTGGTTGAGTTGGAAGTTGTTTGCACACAGTTTATGAAAGAGACAATTAGACTTATATTTCTGGAGACAGTCTAGTAACAAACTTAAAAATAAGATTGATGCCGAGCAGTAAGAGTTGTTATTCAGGAAAAACGCACTATTGTGTTTTTTTTCCCCTAAAGTGTTTTAGGCATCCGATGGATGTTCCTTTTTTTTTCTCGCTCTTTTATTGTTGTGTTTATTGGACCTTTGTGGGTAATTTCACTTCTTTTCTTTTTATATGTGAGAATTATAACGAATCACAGAATGCAAAGTTTTATGAAAGGTTTTATGAGCCAATTCCACTCAAGAGTAATTGCTTTGGCAGGATGCTAAATGTGGTGAAACCTCCACAATGATGTGGGTGTTGGGGGGGGGCGCAGAAAGGTTCCATGTCTGTTGAAGAGCATTGGTCTGATTTCCACATATAACCAAGCCCACCATTAAAAGCTCTAGTCCTACAGTAAGTACATTTACATACCCACAAGGAAACCCAACTCCTGTGGTAGTCTGATTACACAAATTGCATGTGGACGCCGCATGTTTACCCAGAGTGGCCCAAATGTAGCCAGGCTACCACACCTAGATAAATCAGTTGTAAATAGACTCACAAAATCGTTTAGAGCGGCGAACTACGTGTGCTATGCATCCGCTGCATTCCATTTATATTTCCCTGACCTGGGAGCAGAAGCTTTACAGGCAGGAGCTGTTAGTAACCTGGTATGGCCAAATATTATTGGAATGACTCAGAGCTCTGTGACACTTCTGGATCTGAAAGAACTCCACCCATAATCCAGTTACTGAAAACTGCTTTGTCGTCCGGTTGCATAAAATATGCACACTAATCCTGCGAGAAGTGTAGTCCAATCTCAATGTGCATGTAAACACACTTGGTGATTCTCATGTTCTCCGTATCTGAAAACATCCCACATCTTCACATCTTGTTTGTGAAGAGAAATTTGCCTTAATCGACAGCCAGGCAATATGATATATATCAATATTGGTCAATATCAATTATTTAAAAAAAAAAATCATTATCTATACACCTCAGGAGGGCTTCATAATGAGAAACAAACCATTATGCAAATACAGCTCCAGTGAGGATATATCCTTATCAGCTTTATAATCGATCCACATTTTGAAACTGTTAAATCCACTGAGATGATAAATCAGTTGGTAGCCTCCTCCACATAATCCCCTTTAAACTGTGGATGGATTGGTGAAGCAAAGGCAAGCACGCTTTCCCACTAAATTTTATATCTTATTCTTCTGTTTGTGTTGTTTGATTTCATATGGGGCCAGACCGCCTTTCATAAATCCACTTATAATATGTGTAACGAAGTGCTTTTGTGTGTTGGGGGGGAGGTCTGTCATGCTAAAGGGTGTGTATGTGTGTTTTTCTCCAGTAGAAGAAATAATGGGGTTCTTCTGGGCGACCTCAGAAGTGAGCAACAGTGTTTACGCACACAAGAGAATCAGTAATTTGCATCACTTTCCTTTTTTTATGTTTACATACACAGAAGCTGGCATCACTGCAAGTGCTAATTTAGCCTATTATCAGTCCTGAAAGGTATTAATGCTGCTGGCTACCAGGAATCTGGAGCTCATTAAGGGCAGGAGTTAACTTATAGAATGGCACAAACAAGCCACAAAAGAAAATAGCGCGTAACATCTAGAGAAATAATGATTGCTGGAATGCTTTCCCCGCTCAAATGCAACACATCTGCTCCATCTTCCCAGCGAACACACGTCATTAGTTGCTTTGTTATGTGTGCGCCACCTCCAAACAACTATTCCCTATCTTTTAGCGATTTAGCGATGTCCGTTTTAAGGGAATTTCCATCCACTGAGGTTGTGTGACGCCCACGGCATTAATGTGCAATGCCTATAAATGTTCAATGATACTGTTTAAGTTGTTATTTGATAAGGCATTTTTGGTTTAATGTTTAATTTTTTTCTCACTTGCACACACTAAACTTGAGGTCTATTGCCTCCATGGCAATACCCCACTGTTAAAATAGAAGGGGGTCAATGGGGCCATTGACCCCCTTCCATTTTTAACAAAGTATAGCATTTACATACAATATCTTTCATGTATATGCATGACTGTATGTATCTCTTCCTCTCATTTTTCTGTCCTTACCCCTTCTCTCTCTTAACTCTCTGTCTCACCCTATTTTGCCCAGCAAAGTGGGTGCCAGGCCCTACTCAAGGTCCTGTTACATAAGGAAGGAAGTGTTTCCTTACCACTGTTGCTTGCTGAGGGGGTCAGGCTCTGAGTTTCTGTGTCCCAGGGCAATTTAGCTTGAAAAGTCAGTATATCAATAAAGCCAAATTGTTGTTTCTCTTTCCGTACCATATTACCATTCATTACATCCTTCTGTTTGCCCTTCTGCTTTGGGATACAAACATTTCTATTATTTAGAATTGTCCCACTTCCAGCTTTTAATAAAGTATTGAATTGAATTTAAGCTCTTCAGTACACCCGCTTCCAAAATGGAAAACCTAAACTGAGACTAAGCTCTTCATGGATAGACAACCACTCAAGACTCTCAGCCAGTCCAGGTTCTTCTGGGTGCCGCGGTAGTCACTTTGGGTCACCGTTGCCCCGTAGCACCGCGGCGCGCTCGTCTCATCCCGATGGCCAAGTCTTCCTCTCTAAGCTCGTCATCATCCCATCCCCAGCGTGACACTGAACAGTATCCCCATGTGGCCCCTTTGAGTCTCATCTGCTTCACACTTCTACAATCATAGCCACTGGAAAGCATTACACTCGACTGGATGGCCTAACACTCCAACGATCAGACATGAAGGACATCGGCTTCACTCAACAGGCACACTCAACGAAAGGTCGCGGCTTTTTTTTTTTTTTTTTTTTTGGCTTATTTATTTTCCCGCAAATCCATCTTTGCCTCAAGGGCCCTTTTTGCCAGACAAGATTTAATAAAGACAGATATTAAAGGATGGATAACGCTTGCCTAAGATTGATGGCTGCATATTTTTCAACTAAATCAGATTTGCGTGTCTTATTGTATCATCGTTAAATGTCAGAAGATATTATCAACAGAAAAAGTTTCATTAAAAGCGCGGCAAATAATTAACGGATCAACTCGAAGTTGCATTAAGGCTGCAGCATCGTGAAGCACAATATTTACTACATTCATTTCATTACAGAAAAATAGCCTGGCTATTTACAGAGCAGACTAAATTTCTAATTGCAGAAATTGTCAAGTTTACCTTGACTTTATCATCCACTTCCAGAACTCGAAATAAGTGCCTTAGCCGCCAACATCCTTGCATTACGCATTGGGTCATGGGTGTTAGATGCAGCTAAAATCCCGTTAGTCTGCAACCCAAACATGGATTAGCATGCGGTCGAGACGAAAGTGGAGCCGGGTGTCTGCAAAAATGTGTGAGAGCAAAGTGGAGTCAACCGAGAGAGGGGGGAGAGGAAAAATTGATAGAAAGGCCTGGAAAACATTGGGTCAATAATGAGTCCATCTAGTGTTAGCGATGGCTTGTTTGCTTTGAAGTCTTGAAGTAATGAGAGTTTGGAAACGCGCTGTGCAGCTACGTAGACGCAGGAAAGTGCCCGTTTGTTTCTGCGCGGAGATCTGCCTGCCTTTGAAAATGTGTGTTTTCGTCAAAACTGTAGTGAGAAGAGTTAATCACTTCCTGCGGCGGTGCCACGGGAGCAATGAGAGGAGGCGAGAGGGGAAAAAAAAGAGAACTCCAGCTGAACAGGGGGCTGGGTTACTCGTCCGTTTTTGAACATCTGAGAATAAAAAGTGAAGGCTCCATAAATAAACAGTAGCTCTGTGTGAAAATACCATCAGAAATGACTTGAAAGTGGTGCACCAGTCATTAATAAACCAACGCTGAAATCTGACTCTTGGATAAATCATGTATAATACCCTCCAGAGTGCTGTAAAACTCTTACTTTTACCCCAGTTTATTTGGATTATTTGACAGAATGTGTCCTGATATAAATGTGTTTCTTCTACAATGCTTAAGGATGAAGCCACACTCCCTCTTTTAAGTAAAAGAAAACAACGTGGGCAAGGACTTGAAACACAACCACCTCGGAAATAAACCGAATTTTAATAAGGATGAGCAAATTCTTACACACCCAAGTTACTAAAAGTGCTCCCCTCTCTCTCTCTCTCTCTCTCTCTCTCTCTCTCTCTCTTCCTCTCTCTCCCTCTCTCTATCACACACACAGACACACCCACACACACACACAGTCACATATTTGTCATATGTCTGTCCGGTGCATAATTTCGCTGAGCCGCTGTGCCTCATTTCTTGATAAACGATCAAACATCCGACTCTCAGACACAAACGTGTGATATAACATACATATTACTCATATCACACGCATACATCACAAGCGCAGATACGCACACGTATGACAGATGGGGCGGAGGGTCAGGGAAGGGCTTGTTTGTCATACATGTGACAGATTTACAATCTGTTTCACGGGGAGGTGGCGGTAATTAAGTATGTGGGTGTGTTTGTGTCATATATGAGTCAGAAACCTGTCCGAGGTCATTGATTGCGCAATCCAGACCTTTGTTGATCACAAACATACTCAGCATGTTCCTGTAATTTTTCTGAATAAATTTGAAGGCGATAGGTGCTGGGACTTCCAAAGGGCATTTTCAGATGTTATTTACCTCATAGTCAGCTGAAAAACAACTTGGAAAATGGGCTGATGGGTTGATAAATAACCTTCTCTATATCATCTTATCATCCTGTTTATTCACAGAGCAACTCAGTGACACTAGGAGGCGATCCAATGAGCAGGAATGATGAATAAAGTGTTAAAATCACCTCAATTAGAGATGGACGCGAACAGCAGCGAGCCGATTGAACTCTCGCAGTTGTTGGTCACACACAAAGCATCGCACGCTTTCTTTTCATCCCGCAGCCTCCGGTAAAAATAAAAGAAATAGATCTCCACTGGCTGACTGGCTAGCAACAGATGTGTGCGTTGTGCAGCTGGAGACAGCAGCGGTGCGAGCTGTGTTTCAGCGGAGAACGATTATTCAAATGAGATCAATGTTTTTCCTGTGGGAAAGAAAAAAAAGAGTGTTGGATCTTAACAACAAAACAGGACTGAAGGTCCCAGTGGTGACAGTGTTCCTCTGTTGCCCAGCAGAGACCCAGCAGTCGTTGTGCGTAACCTTTTACAGGTCCTATTGTCACGTCTGCCGGTACAAGCGCACTTGTACATACGCGATTTGTTGTGCCGTAATCACTTTTTTTTTCTTTTTTTTTTTTTACCTCAGATTCATGACCTTCTACTGAGCATCAACTGATGGCGAAGGCAACAGGCGGAATGGTTGCCTAGTAACCGTCTAATTTTTACAGTAGAGCCTGAAAGAGATGCTGGGTGGAGAGATAGAAAATAAAACAAGGGATGAGAATAAGAGGGAACAGACCCCGACGTGCTTCACAGTGTGCGCTGACAGTAAAACAGCACCGGACCCTGAGCGCGGTGCAAAATGATCAAACCAAAAGAAATCCAGCCTGCCGGATCCGCATGCAATTTTCATGGCGATTTAATATTTACTGAGCCCCACGTCTCCGCGTCATCAGATGGGCCAGACGTTACAGAGCGGATCTGCGCAGCTGTGCCATCTTTGATTCATATAATCAATAATAATAATCATCTGATTAAGAATGCGCTTCAAGGGGTTCCGCGCGTTCCTTTTATTTATTTTTTTTAAACTTAAACAGGGACCAAAACGGGGAATTTCACCCCGCCGGCTATTTTCTTTTTTTTTTTTTCTGGTAAAAGTTTGCCCGCGTGATGGAGATGGAGGGACGGGGCCGCCTCTCACGGCGTTGTGTGTCTCAGGATCCAGCTGTCTATTAGTCCTCCATGCTGCGGCTGGAAATGGGAGTCGGGGGAGCAACCCCCCCCCCCACCAACCCCCATAGCCGCCCCCACCCCCTCCATCCGCACTGGTCCCTCTTGTTACATCTCTCCTCCTCTTGCTATCTTTATCCTCCTGTCATCGCCCCCGCCCCCCCCACCCCCCACCCCACCCATTGCTTTCTGTCATATTTTTCTGTCTTTTTTTCCCCCCCTTCCTCCCCTCCCCACTCTCCCACCCCTCCCGCCTCCCCTGCCTCACCCATCAACCTCTTCTCCAGGCACTTAACTGCAGCCGAGTGGTCCGTGCCCGACCAGTTTGACGCTGCCGCTACAAACAATAGCTCGCGTGTTATCTCTCTTACCATCGGCTTGTCTTGCTTTCGGGGTGGGGGGGGTATGCAATTATCTGAATGCTAAATTTAATTTGGTTCCAGCTCTGTGGTTGTTGTTCCTCGTGATCCTTTTTTTTTTTTTTTTTTTAATATACTTTTTTATTAAAAAAAAAAAAAAAAAGCCCTCTCCTCCGATCACTGCTGAACCAACGCTGGCTCCAAATCAGCGGCTTGTCAGTAATTGTGCATGTGCAAGTTGTTAGCGGTTCTAATTCCGCTCGCAGGGGCAGTGGCGTTTCGCGATCCGCTCCGACTGGCGGCGAAGCGTCCACGTGCACGCGGGCTCCGAATATTTCCATTACCACCGCACTGGAAGACCCAGCCCCCGACGGCGTGTTTGTTGCAGCGGCAGTAACAATGTTTTTTTTTATTTCTTCTCTTTGTTTCTGGTGTGTTTGTTTTGCAGGATGGTTACTCCCAGTATCACTTTGTGGGCTCGGCGTCAACAATAGAGAGAGACAGACAGAGGCCCTACTCCTCTTCACGAACTCCTTCCGTCTCCCCCGTCAGGACATCCCCGAATAACCGCTCTGGTGAGGATCAGACGTACCGGAGGATACTGACAGTGCATCCATTTTATATGAGCGCGCCCGCGCTCGGGTTCTCTTTGTTTGTTGTTGGAAGTGCAAAAATATGGTCTTTGCGAGAGAGAAAAAAAAAA